>CAIGRP010067012.1:0-55909 GCA_903798385.1 Fraxinus cuspidata | reverse complement strand
TGGCCAAATTCCCCATTATATTATTCAATAAAGTAATTGGCACAAAAACACCTATCATTTCCATGTTTTGTTCAAATCAATCATATCCTTTCATTTAAGGGCGATACGCCCTCAAATCAACCAAACCTTGTGCAAAACAATCTTGTTGTCCCAATTCCTCCATTAAAGATTTGTAATTTGATGATCACCCTGCTTTTTAATAAATAAAAGGAAAAGAATCGAAAGCTTGAAAATCAGCCCTAAAAATCGATCGAGTGGTTCTCCATTTTCTTTTTCACCACAGGTTTGCCCACTGCTACTTTCATAGATGTTGTGCAAAGGGAGGAACACACACCATGTGTCTGCAATTTCCTCTCCAAATAAGGCTTATAGTCTTATTGCTTGCACAGAAAGAAGCTATTGGCTACAAGTGTAGCAAAATCTTGGGGGGTTTCTCCTCCAGTAGGTAACCATGAGGGGCATAATGTTTTGGCTACAAAATCAGGGGGTTTTTCTTTCCCTTTTTAATTGTTTTAATTCGGTCTCGTTTACACTTTTTGAAAATTTTGGATCTTATGGCAATTATTTCTTTCTTTTTTTTTTCTTTCTTCCCTTTTTGTTTATTTGAAGATGAGGATAAATTCATCATTTTACAAGGTTTTGATAGAGGAATTAGAGGGTATGATTGTTTCACACAACGTTTGTTTGGTTGATTTGAAGGTGTATTGTGCCAAAATGAAATATTAGAGTTGATTTGCGCAAAACATGGAAAAGATATGGGTGTTTTGGGCCACTTACTCCCAATTAACACTCCCCAAAATAAATCTATGGAAAATAAGCAAAGAAAGATCCTGAATAACCAAATCACTCTGTTGATGTAGGTACAAATTCTTATTCTCGTCGTGAAAAGATTAAGGTTGCTTTGCATTCGACGTTTCTCTATATTAACTTCAAAATTCAAACAAAGCAATGTCAAGGTCTTGTGTAACGAGCCACATTATTTTCTTGGTGGTTTGGGAGAAGAAGGGTTCTTCTAAAATATTTACAGGTGTTTTCCTATCTACAGATTATGATTGTCCTCCCTACCAAGGCCTAAGAATTTGGTGGATGTTGAGAAAAAAATCGGACGTGGAGTTAATTTATAAATCAACTCATTTCTGTATGTTGCCCCAATAATATAAAATATTTCATGTATTGACATGTCTTATTTTTAAAATTATGGCTTACCAAGATGATCTTCATGTTACTTCATTGCTAATTCGAAGCGTATCATAAAGTGTTAATCATTGGATTACTGCACAATTCGAACCCGTCGTTTTTGAGTTGTTGCTATTTTGCAGGCACGCGGAGCTTCAGTAGTTGTTAGTTTCAGTGAAAATTATACCCCCGAAAACTTTAACACCTTACTTAGATGGAATAGTAGGCAAATTGCTTCTACTTTTATTACTGCTGATGAAGAAAATAAAATATTTTTGTAAAAATATCAATGGAAGTTTATGCCTATGTGTTGAACACACAACCGGTTGTTTCTCTAATAAACTACTTTTGTTCTATAAATTTCAAAAGTCCAAACAAATGGTGTAAGATGTTGCCCAAAGTGCTTTAGCTTAAGTTGCCGATTCACGTCAAGTACACCATACGTAATTATTAAGTTTTATTTTTATTTTGCTTTGTTTGTATACCGAGTCCGTTAAACTGTATTTATAAAGCACTTTTAGAAATACTATAATGCAGTAATGCCGTACTTGAAAAACTATCTTGACGAATGCTATCGACAAGTCTAACTGCATGCTTCGTGTCAAAGCCATGTAATGCATTAGGACGGTTGGAAATGAGAACTTTAAAGATGATACCAAGCAGGTAAATAACAAAAAAACTTAGTATTGATTGTGTTTCTTATTGAATTGAATATAGTGCTTCTTATTACTTGATAATCAATTGTTTGTTTGTTGATTTCTTTTGGTTCTTATCTCAATCTTTTATTCTTTATAAAAAGAATGCCCCTTTTTTTAAGTAGCTTAAGAATATCTTTAACATTTACAAATGAATTCCTCAAAAATTTACATGCACTTATTATTAATATTAACCAATTAACGTGCAACGTACATTCGCCCACTAGTTTTTATAAAGTGGGAACAATGGCAAAATGTAGTTAAATCAAAATTCTTATATTTGATGTACATTACACTATCTTTTACACTATATTTGAGGTAGCATTTGAGGAGTTTTGACATTGTATTAACACCAAATATAGTATTCCATTGGTGATGCCCACAAATAAAAGCATGGACTTACACAAACTATGTCCGTTCATATGTTGACTCAATTCATGCTCAATGATTATGAGCCAAATACTATCTTAAATTAAAAGGATAAATAGTAAAAACCCTCCAAAAAAATGTTTTCATTTGCGATATACCCCCATGCCTATTGTAAATAGTAGAAATTCCCCTATTTGAAATCTTTTATGCGAAAACCTCCATACCTTCACATTTGTCGTTAAAAACATTAAAAATGTCAAAATTAAAAAGTAATAATTGCAATTTTAGTATCCAAACTTTTTATTCTTTTACAAATTATACCCAATTTTTTTTTATGTACTACTCACAATCTCAAACCTTTAAAACCTTTTTTTTCACCCCATACCATTATTTTTCTTCAAAACTTTATTATTTTATTTAATCCCTTTCAAAACCCTCCTAAATCTCTCATTCCAAATTCATCATTTCTTCTTCTCATTCCCAAAATAGGTCCTCACACACACACACACACAAAACAGTGCTTCACATAAGGCACGATGGACAATTGAATTCATCGAAGGCAAAAACACTGTAATCTGCCTTAAGAGCTGCCACGTCTGCTACCTCATGGTGGTGGACAAGCTATTTATTCTCGGCATGATCGGAAAAAGGTTCTGCAAACTATTCTGGCAACAAAAATGGACACTTCAATTGAATGCAACACTATATGCATCAGTATGCAGTCCATTCTGTTCTCTTCCAGCATTTCCGTTTACATTTTTGTCATCAAGGCAAGTGTTATTGTTATTATTGTTCAATTCCCTATGAGATTGATTTAACAAAACTTTGTACTACATAGAAATGTCCTACAAGACAAAGTAATAGGAAGTATTAATGCGAATGGACACGAGAGATATTTAACAGAACAAGCAAGAGCTTACTTATTAAAGGAGTGTTACCAAAGGGCTACACCCTATATATGTATACTTTTAACTGTTTGCTTTTGGTTGATTCACTAAGTTGACAATGAATATCATAATTTTTTGATACCCAATTCATTTGACACTATAATGAAAGATGAAAACAATTCATGTTGTGATCTAGTGATATCTTTTGCCCTTGTTGCATTTGCTAGCATCACATCTGATCTTAGTCTATGACTCCTGTTGCACAACAAAGTTGATCTTGAAGTTCTCATAATGTTTGGCATGTCTCGAGACCAAAAGAATGTTGGTTAATAGGTAATTATTTTTATTCTTTCCTTGGGCTTCTATGATTGTATAGAACTCTACTTAAGGTTTCATTCATTGCTCTTGTTATTTGCAGCAAAAGTTTTGCCTACTATTAATAATGAAATCTTGCTTTTGTGTACACTGATCATTGCAAAATCACGGGCGATGGAGGTTGGTCTAGGTTACATAGTGTTATGAGCACGGTTGGCCAAGGTTAAAATTATGTGACTTTTTACCTTCAAACTTATTTAGATAAGTTAATTTTTTCTCTTAAATTTAAGTAAAAGTTACTTATTTTGAAAATAAATATTATCTATATGTCAAAATAAGTAAAATTTAATGATTAGCCAAACACTCTACATCTTTCCCAATAAATAAAAAATCGCTTTTTCGTGTTTGCTTTTTATTGATAGAAAGCTCATTTTATTAAGGCTCTTCCCATATTCCTGATAGAAACTCCCATTCTGGAGTGCTATTATGGTCTCGATGACTTTTGTAGTGGCTTTTGTGGAAGTATCCTATTATTATTAGTATTACCGTCATTTACATTTATTCCCTCTTACTAAGAGGAGAGAAGTCAAATGTGGTTTTTTTTCCAACCAACTTATGAATATTTTTCACATTACTGTACTAGTGTTATAAATAATAATGAGAAAATAGAGGAAATAGTTAAAGAAATGGGTTGGGCTTTTCCAATGATATTTGGGCCAAATAAAATTGGGCAGCAGATTTGCATCTCATAAATTACATAATTCGAACGTCTAGGGTTTATCAGTTGTTCTGAATCCTCTGAACTGATAAGAATGGTGGCGCTCCTCTTCCTTTTCCGATACTATTTTTTTTTTTTTTACTAACGAAAGGAAAAAAATTTACCATTGGCTGTCACTTTTGATGTACAATAATAGCTTCTTTATATGTTATTGATATGTGTATTCACTTTCTAACTGGGTTTAGAAAAAACAGACCACTACTTAGAAATATTATATCCTACCCACTAATTCAGAGAAATTGCCTTGGCAAATTTGTAAAACTGCAAAATATATTAACTGTCGGATACTAAATGGTAATGTCTGTAATTTCAAGAAGTAGCCAAATGATCTCTGTTGTTACCTTAAAGTAAAGGGAGATAAGGGTGGTTTATTGTAAACAGTATGTTGTACTTGTACAAGTCAAAATAGTCCATAAGCAGGTGGCTTATTGCTAGCATTTTATCTATCGATGAAGTTGTTGAAGCTGGATTCTTATAAACATTCTTTTAGCGCAGCTATTTATGGTTACTTGTTATTTTGGAAGAGAATAGGAACAGTAACTCAGCCTGCACTGATTGGAAATAGGTCTCAGCATTTATCAGATTGAAAATTTAAGTACTTCATATATGCAGATACTGAATGGAGCTTTGCACAGCTACCATGTATAAATAATATTTTTTCTTGAGGGCTTAAAAATGGTTGTTATCAACTTGAAAGCTATGATCTAATCACATACAATAATAAATGAATAAATTAGATATATAGATTTTAGTTGAGTAAGTAATGTCCCATCTATCAATTGCTTGTTCCACTGCTCAATGACTAAGGTTTATGCTTCTCCGAATGTGCAGAATTGTTCACTGAAAATAATTTAGAGAAGGATTTACAGGATCTTAGCTTTGTTTTTATGAAATGTTCCGATGGTTTGCAATTTGACTATATGACAATATGGTACAACGGAGAGGATATGAAATTGTAACTATAGGAATGTTTACTATATTTACTAGTACATCTACTGGTTGGAGTTGATCCATTTATATTGAATTGGGATTGGCATCTTAAGGATGTTAACCTCGTTCTTTCCTCTTTGTTAAATTTTTATGAGAAATGAAGTATGGTCTACATGTCTTATATTTGACAGGATCAGTTAATTAACAATAGTAAAGATATTTTTATTTGACTAAATATGATAGGATTCCAACTTATCAAAGCTGGACCACTCTCTATTCTTAGATGTAGATATCTGCTAGTGTTCAACTGTCAGTTTGACTTTATATGTTTGAACTATCAATTATTTTTATGAAAGAGTGCTCAGGGAATAGAATATATGTTGATTTGCATAATGATCCATTTATCTTATAAATATTCCATGGCTTAGCTTGTAGCTCATTGAATATGATTAAGCACATAAAGGACAGGCTTGCAAGGTATTGGAATCTGAATGACCATAAGCGTGTTATTGCTATTCTGACTAGTGTATGTATTATATAAATTTTTAAATACTTGTACGCATGATTTGTCTTATCCAATAATTTACTCACGATTAACCTTTATGAAGTCATTTATCCATGACAATTTTTCAAAAGGTGAAGGCACGAGTTAAGGCATTCCATATCTCCCCAACCTACATATTTAAAACTCAATTATGAAAGCTTGCAACCTCTAAATGCGGTTTCATATCTCCCCCACCTCCACTGGGTTTACCTTAAAATGCTGTTTGGGACCCTGAATAATACATCATGTTTGGCTTAAACATTTGAAAAAAAAAAAAGGCCAAACAGGCTTATTTCTATAAAAAAGAATCCAAAATGTTTGCTTCTTTTTAGAAACAAGCTATAAGCAAACATGCTCATAGACAGGCTGGAGTTTAAGCTGCTTTTATTGATCTCTTTTGATTTAATAGGTTTCTTTACGTGCTGTGAAAAAAAAAATACCTCTAAAGAATTCCCCCGTGAGACATATTTTTTATGCATTCCTTTCGTCAAGATATTCGATTTTGTAAATTTTGCTACCTGTTATTTGTCAACTTCTGACATTCTTATTTTTTTGACTTAATACAGGTACTGCTGGCTAGGAAGGATGTTACAGTAGATCAAAGTTTGTGTAGCAGCTGAAGTGTGAATTTTGCATACTTGCTTTTTCATTTTGAGTTGAAAAGTTAATGAATTGGTTATCTTTGCTAGAGCTAACTGGAGTGACAATACCTGTTTGAAGGATGAAGTTTAGAGATAGAAGTCTCAAGGATTTTGTTTTTTAGAAGTATTTTGAGTTTTGAGTCTGTCATCATGTTTAGTGTTTCATTTTTGTCTTTTGAGTGAGATGTACAATTTATATCGCGGCATATAGTTAAAAAAAAACGTATCATGCATCTCTGGTGAGCGGCGATACAGAAAAAAAGAAAAAGGGAAAAAGGGACGGGTCATTGAACTTTTGTTGTTAGAGGTTTTAAATCTTATGTTATGCTGTAGTGAAGTTGCATTATAGTTCTGGTTCGTTTGAATGAGGTTTTTGTTTCAGTGGTTACCTTCTAGGATCTCCCTGAATAAGTTGTCACAATTCTCATTATCATAATTTATTTGGATGTTTAAAGATTCAATGATGTTAGATAATTATGTTGGTTATTGATGTCTTATTTTCGATGGGTCTTGTTAATGATTTTTTGAGCATTTATCAGCGGGTAAAATCTCCATGACCACAGTAATTTCAATGTTGTTTTACAAACACCATTGATCTTTAAATTATTTTCGAAGTGACTAAAAACTTTTTTTCTGAATAGTCAATGTACTTTCAAAGTTGTTTCTGAGAATTTATATTTTTAACATTATTTTTCATTAGGCACTAAGATAGTTTGAAAAATTTACTATGTTTATCGCGTCTTCAAAATAATATAATATATTTTTCTATCTTTTCTTTTTAACTACACATTCTCCAATAAAGTAATATTGCACGTAAATTAAAAAAAATCTTCTTTATTAATTGCACATTCTTCAAAAAATATTATTTTAAAAATGGTTAAATCTATCAATGACTAATCAACTATATACTTAGTGTCACCATGACTACCTAGTTTCTTTTAATCATTTTCACTAATTTTAAAAAGAGTAAAAATAAATTTTGAAAAACAAAAATAAAGTTTTAAAAAAATGTTTTTTTAAAAAAAAAAAGGTTTTTTTTTTAAATAAGTTTTTACTTTATTTTATTTTTCCATTTTTTAAAATATTTTATTTTATTTTCTAAGGAACATTTTTCTTAAAATAACTTTTTATTTTATTTTAATTTTATTAAGTAATATATTAAAAAATATATTTTTTTTAAAACAAGTTTTATAATATTTTTGTTTTTAAAAATTTATTTTATATATATAATATAAAGTTACCGTTTTAGCCCTTTTAAAATTAGGGAAAATGGTGAAAAGAAGTTAGGTGATCATGGTGAAACGTTATATGAAATTATGTTACTATGGTGAAGTAAAATCAAATTAAATTGCAATTGTGACATTAAGTATAAAGTTGGTTGATCATAATAAAACAAAATCAATTTGAGTGGCTATGGCAACTCTAAATATAAAATTGGGTGGCCTTCGATATTATTCCAAAAATTAGAACATCAAATAATGAGGAACAAACGGGGCTAATTTTTAAACTCAATGAGTCGAAGCAATGAATCAGAAACGACGTTGTTAATGTTGAGTGATAATTGAAAAATAATATCAAAACTATGGTTTAGTTTATTAGAAAGTTAAAAAGCATCCGGAAAAGAAAAAATTCATCTAACAGTTACAATGGTAATCGAGCAAATTGGTAGACTACACAACTACAAGATTTTCTTTGATGAAGCGAACAACAAACTTAAATGCTCAAGCTCGGATCAAATTGTAGTAGGTGGACTTGATCCCATCGTTCAAACTCGTAGGGGTTGGGTTGATGGAATTTGGTTTTGTGTGTTTCATATTGATCCGTTTTTTAACGTGGTCCTAGTTAAAATTGAGTCATTGACACAATTTAACAATCATCGTTAAGGGTAAAAAAATTGCAAAAATGTCAAGTCAAACTGAAATCATTGGTTCGAGTTTACATGGTAACATGGGCATGTGTATTGCAACTATTAAAAAAAAAATTTATTAAATGAAAATACTTCCATAAGTTTTGTGACCAATTGAAATTTAACCTTTTTTTCACACCTCTCTCAAATGCATTACTATTAATCTTTCTTTTCTTTTTAAATATGCCTTTAAATCTTTCTCAAAGTACCTCAATCGATATCAACCTACTTGGATAGGGGTAATACCAAACCCCCATTGCCCCCAGGGCAAATCTCCCAGTGGCAAAGGGGAGGGCGGTTAGGGCTCAGCGCGGTAGTGTGCAGAGTTCGATTCCCCGCAAGGTGGTATTGGCTTTGTTGCAAGCGGGAGTTACCATAGGGTTAATAGCCCAGGCCTATCCATAAGCTCTCCACCCTGGCTCCTGGGANACATCCTGCGATTTACCTCCTCCACAATGGCCCAGGGCAGGGTCGGTGGGGGACCCTCAAGGTTGGGGTTCAACCTTTTTTAATACCAAACCCCCATTCTAAAAGGGAAGTAGAATTATTGATTTTTCAATATATGTTTTCTTTAAAGGATGATTTTTTTTTTTTTTGTCTGTGTGAAATTTATAAATTTGTTATATTTTTTTCCTAAACTCTTAACATCAAAACAATGAAAAATAATTTTACTAAGTTAAAAAAATATAAAAAACACTTTATTTGACTCGTCCAGCGTTGGAAAAAAAATCGTAATTGTTATCTTCTAATTAATGTTTCTTGTTCAATGAATAAAAATCAAACAATTAATTAGAATAATTTTTTTATATTGATTGTTATTTTTAATGAAAAATTATATTCTTATCTATTCAATGTTTGGTAGTTTTATAACGTTAAGAAATTGATCTATTGCACATGATTTTTCACTTTTCTGTGAGAAAGCATCATGGAAAAAGAGAAAATAAAGATATGATTAATAAAAATATATAATTTTGTAAAAATGAAAAAGAAAAAGGGTTAATAACACAGTGAAAATAATCATAATGTTAATTTATGGAGGGATAAATAAATGGAAAAGAAAAATAATTAATTAAAAAATAAAATAGTAATTGAACATTTGAAGAATAGATAAAATTGTTAAAATTTTTGGATCCTAAAAATATTAAATTATACGATACGAACAACGTGATCAGTTATTTTAGTCCTGTAGTTTCATAAAAATAGATTTGCTTTCATTTTTCGTTTGTTTCAAATTATAGGTCACATTCTTTGTCAAAAATATAGTTCATTTCTTAATTTTTTAGTATATCTATATTTGATAATTTCTTAATTTTCTAATATGTCCACATTTAATTTGTCTCGTTATTGACAAATATAAAGTACGCATATTTAAATTATTATTTAATGTGGAGATATATTAAAAAAATGTAATTAAAATTTATATTTTAATTATATTAATTACATTTTTTTAAAAATGGAATATGGAAGTAAGCCCGTATTTACGGAGATCCATAATTACTATTTTTGTCAATTTAACTATTTTTTAACAAAATTTTATAGTGAGAGTGGTGTTTTGTTACTTTTTTTGGGATTCTTATTCTCTACTTGTTTGAAAGAGAACGGTATGAATTCATTATTTTAACTCGTGAAGTGATGCTAATGTTACTTAAAAAAGAGAGGTGAGGGTTTTTTGGGGGGGCATCTGTATGCCCTTCAAGTGTTTGATGCAAAGCCTCAAAAAAAATTAACATTGCTTCTCAACTTTTTCAACTCCATTTGGCGTTTAGATCAATCGATGGCTTGTCAAAACTGCTAAATTTGTATTTATAGCTCAAGTGTTTAATGTGAATTCTGAAATTACGTCGGTATAAATCTTATGCAGGTATAGAGAGGTAAAGATAGAATGAAGGCGAGCGTGGAAGGAGAAAAGGTGATACTGGTACCTTACATGAGGGAGCACGTGCTTAAATACCATGATTGGATGCGAGACCCTGCCATCCTCGAAGCCACCGCATCCGAGCCCCTCACACTCGAACAAGAATATGACATGCAAGTCTCCTGGACACAAGACTCCCTCAGTATGCATAATAATACCTCACTCTTTGAATAATTATCATTACTTAATAAATTTGGAGGGTTTCAATTTAATTTATACTATGGGTTGTCTTAATTTTTATGTAAAATCAGAGAAAAGAATGAAGATGATTTGTTGGAGTTGGCTTCTGTTTTTGCAGAGCAGACCTTTATAGTATTGGACAAAGAATTGGTTGCTGGAGACTTCATTCCTGGAAATCCTCATATTGAAGGTCATTATCTTATTTTATCCTTATTTCATATATAGTGTCATCTAGTCCCGGCATATTGTGGTGCAATATATGCTGCATTATTTGCTGTGGGCTTTGACCTTGCGTTGGAGTTTCATATGCTATTGGTCTGTGTTTATATTAGTTAATGGAAGGCTTCATGGCAAGTTATAGCTTGAACTCTGGTGAAAGCATTTGAGTTCTGCTTTGGATCAGAGGGAATGTTTGTAATATTTAGTTACTGGTTTTTTTTATGTTGAATTCCATACAAGAGAAGGACCAGAATTTTAAAACAAATGACAGAAGCACTGGAATGAGAGTATATTTCTTCACGGTTCAAGCTGTCAAGCTGTAACGACTTTGGGTTGAAAACATATAATTTGGCTTTTTACTATTTTAAATATAAAATTGATAGAAAAAAATGGTTGAAGAGAAAGATTTTATGCTTTTGGTTCAACTACCCTGTCCTATGCCATTCTTATTTGTAATTTTCCTTTTCAGCCATGGTTGGTGATGTGAATATATATATGAATGGCTTGGATGATCCCCAAATGGCAGAGATTGAAATAATGATTGCTGAACTGAAAAGGTATTTTCCCTCCAAATATTGATATTCGTTATTTAAATTCTTTTAGAAGATTCCATTGGCTTCAATTATTAGGAATGGAATTCACAGGAAATGGTGCAGCTAAAATTCATGACACACAATAAATTGTTCTCTCAAAAAGAAAAATAAATCTCTAAGTCATAACTTAGAATATCACAGTAAATTTCATCTTCTAACTTCAGTTGTTAACGTTACGAAGTTATTTACCTCATCCCAATGTAGTTTCTCAAATCACTAGAAACATGATAATAAAGAAATTTTTGGACCAAATGAATTATAAGTTTCACAAAAATTTGACAGCTAGAATTTCCAGGAAGTTGTGCCAGATTTATAGGCCATCCTAACAGCAATAATTACATCAAACTAGGCCTCATGCCTAACAAATTTGGAGTCAACTCAACTCAGTGTGCCATACTGCATTCTTTGTCTCGGGGTAGGTATATGGACTCACCTTTATCTCTGAAACTTCCACCAATAGAATCATCTCCATGGAGATATCAAGTAATCAAGGTGAAAAATAAAATGTTTGCTCTTTAGTATCTCTTGAACATCATTTCTCACACCAACTTACAAATACATCTAATCATCTCTTGAACATGTCGAATAAATGCAGTTCAAGTATTTTTTCCAATTAGCATCATAACTTAGCCGTCTTTCTGCTTCATTATGACTCTGCTCTCTGTGATTTCTCAAATCACTAATCAAAGAGCTTATAATTCTCATTATTATCAGTGGTAGTACTTAGTAGCTCCAAAACTCTAAGGGTACTCTAACGTATGTGGATGCGTTTTCTCTCTTTTTTTCATTTTTTTAACAGTTTATACTGTTCGATTGTACTTTGTTAGTCATTGCTCTTAACAAATTTCCTCACTCATATCTTTTTGTGACGCTTGGCTTGCATAGTCGTGGCAAAGGACTTGCTCAGGAGTCAGTTCTGATGATGATGGTATTTGCAGTTGAGAATTTTGGCATCCATGCTTTTCATGCTAAAATTGGGGAATCAAACAAAGCTTCTCTTAATCTATTCCACAAATTGGTGGGTCTCTCTCTCTCTCTCTCTTACACACACACACACACACACACACTTACAAATGCACACAAATTCTTATTTACGGTCTCGTGTGGACATAATAGATACACATAGGGATGCATGAGGCTTACACACTCACAGACACACTTTGGAACATAGGTGTTCGGTGTCCATATGTTATACATATCTACAGAATGAACATTTATTTGATCTAATTTTAACAGGTTCATGCCATTTTGCTGTGAACTTATCTTCATTTTTTCCTTTTTTTTTTTTCTTCTTTTGGCATAAAGAACATGCATGCCTCTTTGATTCCTCATGATTTAATTTGATTATTAAAGCTTAACTATGCACTTCATATGCTTCTGTAGGGCTTTCAGAAGATTTCTTACAGTGAGATCTTCAAAGAGGTGAGCTTACATCACCTTTCACATCACCAGTACATCAAAAAAATAAATGAACAGAGTTTATTTTCAAGTCCTGCAATTAATCCTCATGAAGATGATTCTATCATTCTAAGAGGACTTAAGAGGGTCGGAATTTTAGTTTTGCTTGTGAGTTAAATTCGTATAGTTTGTTCACTTATCAAATTGTTTCCCTTCTCAAACTGCTGAAGAGAAGCCCTGAACCACTTTATAAACCCATTGATCCCATCCATAAACTGTTTTCAACACCTTGATGTTGTCAGTTATATTATGTCCTCTTTTATTGCTTATTGCACCAAAATTTAGTAAAAAGGATCATTGATAATCCGTACTAAGATGGCTGAACTACTGGAGTCAACTTTGTATAAGAAGAAATCTATGTTAGGGGATTTTGCCTTTATTCAATTAACCTTTTTCATTTCTAGTTATATTCTTCTGATTTGTACAGGTTACATTGGAATTACCAATAACAGAATCTACCACTGAGAAGCTGCATCAATTAATTGGTAATGTGGTTACACATTCATGGTCGTGAAAATCTATCTTGTGGTGAATTATACATTCTAAATAAAATATATGTTTCAGTTTCCCTGATTTATGAAACCTAAGGTCGATGTCCTAACTGTAGAATTGTTCGAGATTGTTATATTTTCTTGCTTGAGTATTTGCTATTGACAGGACATGGCTGTCGAAGGTAGCAGTTTGAAATCCTGTAGAAAAGATCCCTTGTTTGTTTATTTCTTCCATCATTTTGCATTGATTGTATATCAGATGCTACTTTTTGGCTGAACAATTTGGTAGAATGTTTTCTGGAAAAATTGGTTCATATTATTAGATACTTTTTGAACCCTAGGAATGCAAGATATTCTCTCTCTCTTAGGATAACCCCATGAACTTTAACAGTGGTGATTATAGCCATGACCTGATTCATACTTATAAATATATACAATTCAACAATTCTATTCAAAATTCGTATATTAGGCGTGAGTCCCATATGCCATCGTTCCTCCAATTAGATGCTTTTAATACAACAGATCCATCTTCCCATTGTTTGAAGACTTGGAGTTGATGTCAAAAGAATCTGAAATAGATTGCCCAAAACTGAATCAGCTTGCCAAGCATAATTGAACAGTGATTATGTGTATAATGGCCGAATGACGGGAAAGATGTTCATGTCATTATTTGAATGTTCTGAAGAGATATTTAAACCTGAATGAAGTCCGGTAGCGTTGAAGGGTTGACGATAATGGACAGTGATTACATGTTTCTCACAAGCATTGCTGTTGGGAAAAATCTCCTGCTGTTATTAGAATTACGGAAGCAACCAGTGCTTTCCATCCAGCAACGGTTGGAGCCACCAAGATTGGTTGCCCATGCAATCCAGCCCTTTGAATTTTGTCTGGCCAGTGAGAGTTTTCTAGTGGATGGCCTGTTTTTCTAGTGAAATGGCCTTCAAATATGTATGTCACTGTTAGATATTGAAGTGTTGTTGGAGCAGGTTAAAGCAGAAGAAATTGCCCGCCCACCCATCCCCACCCAAAAAGGAAAACAAGTTAGGAAAAAGAAAAAGAAAAAAGAATGCTGGATAGAAAACTAAAGAGCTTGAAACCATGGCCATGGAAGATTTGTATTTGATAAAATGATCATCCTTGGTAAATTAGATATAACACTGAGATTGGCAAAAGATCTGCAGGAAAAACGAATTGCTTGTGCATGAGAAGTTCATTTGGAACTTCTCCAAAATCTGCATGATATAATGATTTGTAGTCTTGAAAGCCTTGTATTTGAAGAAATAACATTCTGAAACTGCCGTATGGCTTGAGAAGGTTTGAGTTCATATGTAGATGCAACTGAATTGGAGAGCAATTGGATGATAATGGCACTCTATTGAGAGAAGTTATGAATGGAAGTGAAATAAGTTGGGTGGGGTTGTTGACTGTGAAACCTAAAATGTTTCCTTGGTTTATTTCTTTTCGGGTTTAGTTAGGAATTAGGGTGTTAAGAAGTCTATTTTCTTAGTAGTTTCTATTTACAGTACATTTTACTTTTCTTGTGATTTGTAACACTTATTGTCTGAACTAACATCTGATGACGTAGAACAGAATTGAACAAGAATGAGATTGTGAAAAAGAGGAGGATGAGTGAGAAGAAGAGGGAGAAAATAAAGAGAATTTGGAGAAAGAAAATATCAATTTATTTCATATCAGATTTAACTATTACAATGCATAAGCCATTTATTTAGGATTTAAACTAGTAGGAAAGTAATAGAAAATCTATTTACTAAATTCTAATTATGTTTTTTAACAATAAGTGTTCAATTTGGAAAGTAAATAACTAATAAAATACTAGAGAATCTTTTAAATTAAAACCTAATACGCTTTTTAAAATAAATAACTATTTTGAAAAGTAAATAAAATAATACCTCTACTAAATTCTCATCATTTCACTTCTCAATTCTGACAAGATAGACTTCAACTTCATTCTCCGAGGAGTGAGATCTTTTGTTCTGACCCAATTATCAATATTAAACTCTGGAAAACTACATATGGCTTAATAAGAAGAGTTGGTGCAAAAGGTGTACGCTATCTGACGATTTACATGTGAATTCTAGTCGGGCTTTACTTTCCTATGAACTTGTCAAAGTTCATGAAAGCTTGTTTATGTGTATAGTTTCCATGAGCAATTCAGACTGACTTCTTGTTAGAAGCTATAACATCCGCTACAATTCTTCTACTTAATTGTGTAAATGAGACACATAATTAAAACAAGAAAGATGAAAACTTCCGTCACTGCACATTTCTTTGTATCAAAATTTCTCAGGTGGTCCATAACAGCTTCGCTTTCTTTTTCTTAAACGACTTTCTCGATATGCAAGAAAAAGCCCGTCTATGTATAAAGCATTACATTAGATGCAGTTTTTAGTATTTTATCAATTTGCTCAATCCATCTCAATATTTGCGTGAATAAATGGGATTAATGTGTATTTGTGGATCTCATACTTATCGACTGCATCATATTGATTAATAGATTAAAAAATGAGTTTCATTTGGTGTAGCGTAATTATTATACTAGCAATTAAAATATATTTTTTTTTTTGTTGACGTAAGAACCCGCAGCTGCTACTCGTGAGTGTGCACTGGGTAAACCTCGTTCCATGTGCAATAGCCTGCAAACCACACATGAGAGATATATTGCACTAGGCAAGCCTTGTGCGACGGGCTCAACCGAGGATGTCAATTAAAATAAAAGTCAATTGAAGGTAAATAGCAAAAGGAATTAGACAATAATATTTTGGAAGTTGTAACGATTAGAGAGAATTTTGTGAAGATAAAATGAAGGAATTAGGGATATAGCAATTGTAATTTTATTTTCTCGGTAGGGGAATTGAAGTAGGGACGGGAACGTGATCTCCTCTGGATTGTTCTATTTTATTTACTCATAATTTTAATTTTAAATTGTATTTAAAAATAAATAAATAAACGAGGAAGAGAACAAAAATTGGGAATATTTTATACAAAAATCAGATATAAAGTTATCATTTCAAAAATCACATATAAAGTTTGTTTATAAAAAAATCAGACAATCAATATAAATAATTATATTATAAAATTAAATTTCAAACCCATTTCATTTTCTTATTTCTTCTCTCTTTCCATTCTCTCTCTACGATTTCTTGTACCATTTTTTTCTCATTCACCGATTGTTCCTTCTTCCATTCTCTGTACAATCTATCATACTCAATTTTTTTTCCTATTTCATTTTTTATTTCACTCTTTTCGTTCTTTTACCAAGAGTGTCGACTGTGGTAGCAAATCCATCGCCGCTGAGAGTGGCAAACCCATCGCCGCTGAACATCGATTGAGTTCGCCACACACAATGGCAATCAGGAGTTGGTCGTAGCTGTGCGTGGTGCTCAAATCTCGTCGATCACAGCGACGAGCTCAGAGTGTCACACATCTGCATATGCTCTGCTCGTCGCTGTGCGGCATTTTGAGCTTCGCTATGCGCTGCAGCGAATGTCGATTTGTGGTTTGTGGTGTCTTTTTGTGATGGGTTTGTGGTGGTAGTGGTCACGTGGTGCACAAGGCTCCTGCGATCTGACGGCGGCGATGGTGCTGAAGTTTGGTGTGTAGTGGTGTTGTGATTACTGTGGTGATGATTTTGGGACGAGGGGTGTTTGTGATCAATTATTTGGTTGATTGTGACCAATAAATAATATGTGACTTAAAATGCAATTGTGACTGCAAAATTAATTGTCACTAATTAATTTGATAATTTGTGATCGATAAATGAATTGTGACCAATAAAAATTTTGATTTTGTGAATAATTAATTCATTGTGACCTATAAATTTTTTTGATTTGTAACCAAAAAATAATTTGTAACTTGTAGAATTTTTTATTTATTATTGAGAAATAATTTGTAATCAATTAATTCGATAATTTGTAACCAGATTATATATAGATTTTTGAAATTAATATATTTAATTAATAAAATATTTTTTAATCAATTATTTCATAGATAAAATTTAATAAAATTTGATTTTTGAAATTTTAAACTTTATTTCTTAGTTTTGAAAATGTTATAGTTAAACTTTTAGATATGAATTTTTCCCAATATTTTATTCCACTGGGTACTTCAACATTAACTAGTTTATTATGTAGCATCTAAAGCAAATTTAACCACTACAATTAGCGCCCTCGTAAACCCGAGAAACTTAGAAAATGAAAGACATAACTTAAAAATGCAACTGATTACAGAATTCATAGAGTTCCGTAAACAAGTCGAGAAATACATACATGTTCACCAAGTCATGACTTTCGAATGCTAGAAAAACTCATTCTTCGAGTGACTCCAAATTTACACAGCTACGCATTTGAATACAACACAAATACCCTCCTACAAGTACCATATTTTAAGTACTATCATATCGGATGACCTCTAAATACCTCAAAGTCTATAACTAATAATTACACAAACTACAAATTTGAAGCAACAAATGCCCTCGAAGTTGAACATGTTATTTGTCATCCTCATTTTCAGAATTTAGCCGTCTTAATCTCTGATCGAGCTCTGCCAGCACGGCTGGTTCCTGCTTCTTCCTTTCCTTTGATATCGTCGTAGTTGTCATAAACCCAATCTTATCGAAGGCAACCTACCACACATTTGTGAAACAAATCCCTATTGTCACAATTGATTACTTATGCAATGCAACCAACTTCACAACTTTTCATTTGCCATTAAGGAACAAAAAAGCAAGAAAAGAACTAGATCAAGAGAATAGATGGCTATAACCCTGTATTAGAAATGTTTAGCAAAATCATGCTCATTGCTCCCATCTGTTAACGCTGTTCTAACGGTAAATTATGCCATACACGGGCTTTTCCTTTATCCATTTTCAATCATTCATTACCCTTCCCACCCGAGAAAAATACGACTAGGATGTGAATTTTTGAATGAGTAAATAACAAGCAACAAGGAGTTATTGTATTTAGACTAAACTAGACTGAATATTGTATTTACATCTTAAGATCACCACCACTGTCCACCTCTCTCATCCATCCCCCTCGGCTCTCCTATTCCTCTACGGGACAAAAGATTATCAATTTAGTATTTAGACCACATAGTTATTCCTTTGATGTGAGGAATATGAGCATGGAGAGGGTTGTTACCGTTAATAATTCATCAGGATCAAAAAGATGATGAGTGGTTCTCTGTATAATATTAATCACATCACCAACATGGCGTGCCATAAGCAACTCTTCTTCATTCATCTGCATTCATCAAAAAGTGTTCATTTTCCATTATTGAGCTGAAATCCAAACGAATAAAATGAAAAGAACAAAATCTGTCACCTTGAAAATTGCTAATGCTACGTTAAACAGAACCTTGGCCCCTTCATAGAAGAGAACATCCCATACCCGCAGGGTTGTCTTCAAATAATGGACAGAAAATTGTTAGTACTCAGCTCAATTGAATAAGGTGGTGTATATGAATTTAAATACATGAGAGAGCAGAGTAAAATGTAGTCTAACCTCTGATGGCAAGCTTTTAGAGAATAGACATAAAAACCACTCCGTGCAAACAAGAGAAACATCAAACTCCATAGCTTCCAAATGAGCAGCTATCCTGCATCTTGCTTCTATCTTCAACTTTAGAAGACCACGAAAAATTGAAAATATGGAACTGTATCAGCATCAAACAAGAGAAAAGAGAGAAGACCTTGGACACTTTTTGGACAGCAGATCTTTAAACACTCTTTGTTCAACATGGCATCCAGATAAGTTATTTGTATAACAATCATTAACTAGCACATCTTCTAAGAGAACAGCAAGCATCCAGAAAGCATCTTCTTCTGTTTTCATCACTAGCAATAACAATGCCGCAACATAATTTAAACCCTACACGTAATTCATTCAGGAAAGTTTAATCCAGCCAAAAATACTCAAAAGTTGAAAAGACCTATATGGCTATAGATACTATTGTATTATTACTAATGTGAAAAGAGAATCCACCTGACAATAACCAACATCTGAATCACGGAATGAATACCCAACAAGAACACGCCTAAGAGCAGCATGACCTTCGGGAGTGTCCAACCACGGGTGACCCGGGAAAGTTCGCGGCAGGTCCTGCATTCATGGGTTATTAGAATACGTGATTAAAAACATGAAGTAATGCAAAGATAAATAAATAAACAAATAATGCATCTAGGATCAAAAGATCAGTAAAATAGACCAACTTTCCCACTACTTCAGTTGTTATTTGTCAATCTCAAATATCTTGTAGCTTGATAGAAATTGCATCTTCGAAGCCAACTAGCTGTTGTGCTATAGATAAGTGACTTATACCAATTTTTTAACACTATGAGAGTTCAAACTTTAGAGACAATTTAGTAAACTTTTATCCAAATAATTAGGAGCTGGCTACTTCCTGCTAGGTCTGGGGTTATCTCTTCTTGAACTGCAAGTGACTATTCCATTCATAATGACTTCATTTAGTTTTACTTTGTCCTTGTCACTTCCTATTCTACCATAAAAATTTGGAGTTGATATCTCTATATCACGCCTTAATTATTTTAATAAATGTACTACATTAACTGTTTTCACAATATCTACAGCAACATATGGCTAACATCTTGACTTGTATTCCCTCATCATAAATTTGGAGTTCATTTATGGATGAGTTGATTGGGCTCTGATAGCTATTACTCTAACATGCCTCAACAGTAGCAAATAAATGTCCGTTGATGAATCTGATCTATGTACTACATTAACCGTTTTCACAAAATCCACGTCAAGATATCAAATTTGTATTCCCTCATCAAAAATCTCTCTTCTTCCTCACATCCCAACTGTCTGTTATAATTTGGGAAACAAATAAGACTAACAGGAAAGAAGGGAAAAAATCACATTAGCACATTCCTGCATCGTTTTATTGAGCGGAGATGCAGAACATCTATCGACATTAAGAGGATGTCTATCAAGGTCTTGAAATGAATGTTGACTTTTCACGTGTCAGAATTGCAAAATAAAATGAAATTGAACATTAAAAATTCAACAGGCAAACAAGATAAGAGGATCGTTAAACAGTATTGCATCAATAACTAACATTCATTTGGAAACGTGGCTTACAAACGGAAGACATCTTAAGTTAATGGAAATAAGAAAATTATGCACGTGGCATAAATGTGCATGCATGTCAATAGACAGGGATTATTTCCCTTGAAATTTAAGATGAGGATGTTCCCTCAGTCTTGGTAATTTCAATACTTCCGTTTTTGAACAACTGAATGTTGGATGGAGCAATGAAGTTAGATTATATCACAATTTTCATTGACAATATTGAGTCAAGTCAACCGACTCATGTGCCATATATTAACCAACATAAAAACATGAGGGGCTTGATTGTGTTTCAGAAATTATTAATGTAAACAGAAGAATATATGCAATGAAAAAGAAAAAGAAAGTAAATGGATGATTTCTCCTCTCTTTTACTCCTTTTCCTTGAGAGACAGCCTTGATGTTAAGGACTGCTAGCATCCTCAAGACAAAATAATTGAGAATATCAAAAATCAAAGCATTAAATGCATGGAATCTTCCTCGCTCCATGCATGCACCCATCAACTCACACGCACAATATTCAGTAGGAAACGAACAGAAAATGATTACCTCCATCAGCCCAACATATGGAACAGATTGACTTATAAGGAAGACTAAAATAAGTATTATGGTCGAAGTTCTAACTCCTTCATATGGAAACATCCTATGCATTTCAGTTTTTAGAAGATAGAAAAGAAACAATTTGGTAATTTTAGAATGGCAAAATTTCCAATGGAACTCAGTGTTTACAATATTAAAGAAACATTTGGTATCAATACTATTGAAAGCTTTTTTTTAAACTTGCAGTAAAAACATATATGTTGAATCTGATTCATTAATCTAAAGTAAATGAATCCTGTTAAAACCTAAATTTCACAAAGTCCCCATTCATTTTCCATATATTTTCCTACAACTATCAACTATTAGTTGTCCAAAAACTTATCATGGAAGTAAGACTTCAAATCATGTGCAACATAATGTCAAACACTTTATCGCATCATTTTAGACTGTGGTGTTGTCTTGATAATTCACCATTTTAATTTCAATTTCTTCACTAGTAATAGCTGTTGTCTTTCCCCCTTGTTTGAGAAGTTCAGCAATTTCGGGCGGAACCCATGATCCTTGCACCTACTCAGGATATAACATAATCATTTTGAATCTGTAACTCGCTCTAATGTGCATAACTAATAGAAAAACATTACGAGAGCATAATCAGAAAATAACACAGCATGCGCTATAATGATGCCCCCAAATGCATATCTGAACAACTTAATTTAAATTTTAAACCGGCGGATCAAAATTACTAAATTTGTAATACTGTGACACTTTCTCTTGCTATTTCTAATGGAAGAATGTCATATAGACATTGTTGCACAGGAATGAAAAGCCAAAGAATTATCTTGGATTAATAATTCATGATGATTTAGCTGAAATATAGATGCTCACATGATCAATCTGCTTCGTGGCCGGGGTGACCTTATCCTGGACTGCGCCGGTCAAGTCCTTGTAATAGCTCTCGGGAACGGTAGACTTCTTCTTGGCAGCTCCGGATAAGGAAAACCAGACCTTAGGCCTCAAGCTTGGTGGGATACCCTTCCTAATGAGCCTCTTGAGCGTTATACCATTGACCAAAACAGAGAATTTGAGGGTTGTGGAGGACTGAGTCTGCAAATACCAATTTACACCTTTGCTAGCCTCTAATGCCCACCATACTCTGCCTTGTTCCCTCACCTTCTCTCTCACCTCATTCAACACATTGACATCATCAACATTGCCCTCCACTGTGAAACCATACAGATCTTGGAATTTTACCGTTATATTCGCCCGTCTTGCGCGAATGCTTGGCCTCAGTATGGGTATCTGTGCTTGGTATTCAATTGCCAAGTCTATCTTGCCGTGGGTGCCTCCATACATCATATTCTTATCGATAATAATGCAACTTCTTGGGATTATTAAACCCAACAGACGATGGACAGATCAAGAACAATAGAATCAGATTGTGGAAGAGAGAAAGAGAACCAAATCGTTGGCTTGTGAAATCATAAAACGGTAAAGTTTTGAAAGAAAACAAGAAAAATCCTAAATTTAGAGAGATGAAGAAAGATCCTTGGTCTGAATTCGAGAATGAGCAGTCAGTGTGGATGGAATTTGACGTTATCCTAGGCTCATTATTATCTATAAAAATTAATTAGGATTAACTAAGATGATAATCCTGTGTGTACAGAACTATTTGTCACAGACAATTGCCGGAACACTCACATGGAGTGGGCTCCACTTGAGTAAAATATTGAAAAAAAATTCCACACCCTGCTGTAAGTATTTGATTTTCTTATTTGGGTCATGCTTCTGTACGTGAAGAATAGCATGTTAATTTCAAAGTTAAGAACCAGCCTCGTTATGAAAATTCATATTTTGAAGGGATAATTGTAACAGCAGTTTCAGACCATTGAATTTTTTGCAAATTTTATCATAATCTTCGTGTCATCAACTGTCCCAAACTTTTGAAAAATCTATTTACATTTTCAAGTCGTTTTCTGTTTTCGATTTTTTAAAACAGCGAAAACGCGTTCTCTTTTCCATATTAAAAATGCGTTTTTTAAAATAAGTTAAAAATTATAAACAAAACTCAAAACGACAAATTTGTCGTTTTCGACTTTTTCAGTTATAATCAAGTCGAAATTTTCAAAAAACGAGTTTTGAGTATTTTCAAATGCCAAAAAGAACATATTTTCAATAATCTTAAAATGGACACCCAAAATACAAAATAAAAAATGAATTCAAAACTCAAACCACAAAATTGAAACACAAAGGGAACAGTCCATAGCAGCTGAGATCCAAATAAATGATTTCTATTAGTTTGACCGTTAATTGATCATAAATTTGACTTTGACTAAATCTAAATTATTTTTGAAATGGTAAAATGGTAACTTTACATGTGATATATAAAATAAGGTAAAAATTAAATTAAAAAAAAACACACACAAACGTATAAACCCATCATCTTCCATATGCCCAACCCCAATCCCCACCCACTCATCCCCACGCGAATCAAAACCAGAAAAATTGTCCCTCTACATATCCAGTCGCCATCAACCCACGCCACCACCACAACTCCAACCACCCTAATTAGATAACCCCATGGAAGGGACTTCAATAGACCATAGTGGTGTTAAGTAATCCGACATGAGTAAAGAAAAATTGCAACTTTTCAATTCCTATTTTAACACAACAATGGCAAAAGATGAGGCAATTTCACTCGTTCTATATTTTTTGTTTTCTATTTTGATCTCGACCTTTCTGTCTTTTTTGCTGCGAATTCTTGGTGGCTACCGCTAGCTAAAGCTATTGTCATTTTCTCAAAGTAATACGAGAAATGTGTTTGGTGGAGTGTGAGGAAGAGGAGGGGAGAATTAGGGAAGAGATGTTGGCGGGAACAACGACAAAATCGGTGAAGGAGGGGCGGTGATGGTGGTCGTGGCGACTGTGAAGGGTAAGACGAGACCAACTGGTTTTGGGTTTAGGAGGAGGTGGGGTGTGTGTGCGAAGGAGAAATGAATAGTGATTGAGTTTTGATTTTTTTTTTTTTAAATCAAAGTTACCATTTCATCCTTTCGTTGTTAGCACGAACTAAAGATTAGAGTAAAGTTTACGAAAAATCCAAAACCTTGCTGCAATTATCCCTATTTTTTAACGTATGAATATGCAGTCGCTACCCGTCGCGGAGTCCCGACCACTCCGAAGAGGCGAAGACCCGACCACTGTGAGTGCGCACTAGACAAGTCCGGTACGACAAGGTCGAATGAGAAAGTGTTGGCACGACAATTTTCCCTATTTTGAATTCAAAGCACATGGATGAAAAATATATATATTAATATGACATGTACCTGAGAATTGAAAACGAGGAACAGTAAAAGTTTTGAAAAGTAATGAATAGTGAAAGCGGGGAATAAGGAGACGAAATTAGGATTTGTTTTGAGTTCCGTTGGACCATTTCTATGGAAAATAAATTTTGTAATGGTGATTTTTTAAATAATATATGATTAAAAAGTATTGACTTTTTTTTTTAATTTACCTGTAGATTTATTTTATTGAGAAAGAGTGTAATTGAAAATGATTTTTTTAAAAAAAATATTGACATTAACTGCACGCGCACACACGTTTGTGAGAGGGATAAGTGTTACACATTTGATAATAGACGTCTCAAAATATAAGTGATCATTTCCTCATGACACCTTTATCATAATATATCTTAGAACCTTTAGGTCCTTGTTTGATCTATATTATTTCTAGAATTGATTGTTCTCTTTCTTTTTTTTTTTAAACCGTACATTTTTCAATAAATTAATATTACATGTAAATTAAATTTTTTTTTAATTTTTCAACCACATATCTTCCATCAATCTACTATTTTAAAATGCATTTTTAAGAAAAAAATGGGGCTCAAATATGCCCGTTGTCTTTGTTCGTTCATACTAACTTTTTGAAATGGAACATAAATCACACTTGTTTGAACATAATTACAACAATTGGTTGTGATTGAGGAACAATCATCTACGTAAAATAGAAAAGGCTAAACATGAAATAATACAACCGCCATGGTGACATAGATCGAGATATTCTAATCTTTGACAATAATCATTTTACATACCAGGTCTATTTTATGTAGATTTTTTAGAATAAAATTTTATGAAAAATGATATTTTTGAGGAATGTGTGGTTAAAAGTTAAAAAAAGAAATTATGGGCTAATGTGAAATTTTTTTTATTGAAATAATGTATAATAAAAAATAAGTTTAAAAAATGAATTTTAGTTAAATTTGATTTTAATTTCTAAAAGTGAAGTTCTGTCATCCAATTTTCAACGTTATTAAGTTGTATTTGGCTCTAATTTTTTAAATTTATTATTTTTAAAAATATTTCCAGTTACACACTTTATAGACTCTACAAGTTTTATCAAATTTTAATTACAAATTTCATCAATTTTTATTAAAATTTGTAGCCAAATCAACCAGGGGCTAAGACTCGCGTGTCAACGAGATTTAGGGTATGTTCATTATGACTTTTGAAAAGTTAAAATGAACTTACTTTTGATGTTCAAGAACTGCTTTTGGACTCCTTTGATTGATTTTATAAAAATGTTTCTCCTAGTTAAAAATTTTTTATATGAAATTGGTCTAATATAATTTTCTTTAAAAGTACAACAACAAAATTAGAAGCAAAAATCATATCAAACGGAACATTACGCCTGATTAGTACATAGTGGACATTAACGACGCACGTATAAGGACGATGCTAAACTTACTAACAACTTAATCTATGTTCAATGCCTAGTAAAAAGAGTATTTTTTTTAAATAAGTTTTGAAATAGTGAATTTTTGGAGAATATATGGTTGAAAAGTTGAAAAAAGTTCCGAATTTATGTGTTGTGTGAATATATATTATGTGCGATTGAAATTAAAAATTTTTTTTTAAAAGAAAATGTACTTTTTGGAGAATGATAGAGAAACGGACAGGTAGGACCGAATCGAGACAAAATGAACTTTAAGGACCAAATGTACATTTTGCTCGTATTTAAATACGCAATCCCGATTTCCCATCCCAGTCGTTTCTCTCTCTGGACTCACTTTCTTAGCTACTAAACTCCCAAGCTTGCACCTACCCCTAGGCAATCATCCTCCTCCTCTCTCTCTCTCTAAACATGCGATTAGGGTTTTACTGCATAAAACTTGATTATTTTTATTGAGATTCTTTATTTTTTTCTTCATTTGTTAATCTCTGAGCTGATTTCCAACTTCTTTTAGCTAATCTTTGTTGTTTTCTTGTTAGGATGTTACTGTGTCGCCACTTAATTTGATCAGACATCGCTGACAAAGTTCAGTCCTCGTGTGTGAACTTTTATTTTTTATATCCTTGGGAGGTCGATTTAGTAGGCAAGTAATGAATCTCTCTTAAAATTTGTGTATTTTCTCTGATTCTCTTAAATTGATCTTTGTTCTTTATTTGTTCTACTTCCTCAGTCTGTGTCTTTTGTAATTGTTATTAATTTATTTTTTTCTGAACTATCTGACGTGCTATGAGTATCTGAGTTATTTATTTAAGTTGCCTATTATAAATTTTGTACTTAATTTTCCTAATCTGTGGCTGTTGACGAGGCTTTGGTAATTGAAACTTTCACCATTTAACGCATTTTTGACACTTTTTTTCCTGCTTTGAAAAGGATTGTCATTTAATTCCTTTGGATATTTTCCTTACAGGAGTATTTTCCTCCAGTTTGGGTTCTATTTTCTCCCATAGATTAGGGTAGATGGAAATGCTCATTTCAGTTTGAAGTATTCTTTCAGGAGATTGTGGAGTGTCCAAAATGGCAGATGTCAGTCCTCCTAGGACTGATACTTCCACCGATGCCGACACTGAAGACAAAAACATGAGGGTGATGTCTAATATGCTTCCATACAATATGTTTAGTTCTCACATTTTGTATACATAAATCAACATATACATTTCAATTGCTATACAATTGATTGTAGACATTTTTCAGTTGTGCACATTTCCCACATTCCTCCTAGAATGATAATCTTGTATTGATTATTAGTCAATTAATCTTGAAATTCGTTTATTCTGCAGTTTCAAATCGATCAATCACAGGGTATAGTGGCTTCCGATGGCAGCGATAAGTATAGAGATCAAAAGGTTTTCAACCTTTCCTAAATTGCATGTATATATATACCTTTGGTTAAAAAAAAAAATGATTGCACTGCCTCTTGCAGATGCTGCGTAGGCTTGCTCAAAATCGTGAAGCTGCCAGAAAAAGCCGTTTGAGAAAAAAAGTAGGTCTTTCGTTATTTGCTTTATTTACCACCATTATCTTCCTTTTACATGTCTGTTTCTCTGAATGTACTGGATCAAATTTTAAGTTGTAGCCGTGTTATAAATTTCAATCTTATTGTAGCGAGGGTTGAACTAACATACATCCATGATCCTGGTAAAGGCATATGATCGGGCATAAATTCTTATGATTATGGTAAAGGCATATAATCGAGCATAACTTCTTAGTTAAGATAATATAATCCAAATTCACTGGCGTGCATGTATATCACCTATTGACTGTGTTGAGCATAAGATATGTTGCTTCTGATGAATAAGTGGTCTGTGTTGAACGTAATGTATGTTGCGTTTGATGAATCTTTTTGGAACATTCTAAACCCCTTGAATGCACACTACGTCCTACCTAATCTATCTCATGATAAAGTAGTATCACTATCGTTTACTCATTTGTTCTTTCATATTTGGCATTCAGGCTTATGTTCAACAGTTAGAGAGCAGCAGAATGAAGTTGACACAACTTGAGCAAGAGCTCCAACGAGCTAGGCAGCAGGTCTGTTCTGTCACCTTATTATAACATGCTTTTTTCCTTTCATGTGCATTTTCTTCTAAGCCAATATTGTTTTCCTATTAAATGAATATGTTTTCCATTTCTGAAGGGCATATTTGTTTCAAGTTCAGGAGATCAATCTCAATCTATGGGTGGAAATGGTATTGTACTCTTATTTGACTAGCTGATATTAAATCTCATATGAAGTTGTTTTATAATATGATTTACTGAAGAAGAAGAACAAAGATGTGGGAAGGTTGTTAGTTTTGACAGACGGAATTGACTAGGAGAGAGTGGAAAGTTCAGGGAATAATAGGGGTTACCTTCATCTCTGAACATTAAAGAAAAGGATTTGGGCAGTGAGCATAACAGGGAGTTGGGAGGTTAAATATAGCATGTAAGAAATGATAAATGAGGAGACTAAGGGCCTGTTTGGAATAGCTTCTGCTTTTGGTAGAAGAGCTCCTCCAAAAGTTCTTCTAATTAGATAAAAAACTTCTAGAAAATTGTCTAAACAAGCCCAAAGTAGCTTCTTAATCTCAAATCAGCTTTTGACTTTCAAAAGCCGTGGAAAATGGACCCTAAACAAGACCTAGATCCTAAAATCATGGATAGTTCTACTAACTACGTACGGTGAAGAGGTGTGCACATCTGAATGCAAACTCAAGAAGTGAAGTTGAGGAAACTGGACCCAAAGAAGTAAGATGGAAATTGTAAACATTAGCAGTAATTCATTGGGATTTATTTCTCTTCTTTATACTCTTGGTATGATTTTCTGGATTATGAAGCTTTAATTGATTTAAAAATGAGTTGTATGGGTCTTTTTCTCCGGAGCTGTGTGGTGTGTGACCTACACCGCTTTGTCTGAACATTGATGAACTTTAGGAAAAAGTATGAATAATGGAGTATAAGAGAATATCAAGAATGATGCAGTTTCTATGGAAACTTCAAAGTTATAAGCAGGTCAAATGGCTAAGGTCATGTGCCCGCATAGTATTCATGTATCTTCTAAGAACTGAAAAACTAAGATACTGTAGTGGAATACAATTGAAAAATGATTTTTCTCGAGTGGAAAAAGAGAAAAAGTATTGAAGATTAAGAAATCACTGAAATGTAGAGAATGAAGGTGCTATAGTATGTAGGAAGATATGAAGTAGCATAATGAACATGTCACTATACTTCCATGAAGCTACATTCATTTGCTTGGTGGAGCTAACTTGCAAGTTTGGGATGTGAGTATTGTTCTATTAGATATTATCAAGGCTCTTTTCACATTAGATTGTCTTCGAATTAGTAGTTTGGAACACAAAATCCCGGCCCGTATACGTTAATGCCAATCCATTCGAAAAGTTCAGGGAATAATCTTCCTTATTCCTAGGAAAACTCAGAAACGTGGCCACTATAAGTTAGCAGGCACGGGGTGTGATAATGTGGAGAGCAAACAAAGGTGACAGAGAAGATGCAACAAGACGGATGGCTAGGCCCCACTGCACCGAAAGATCTGAAGCAAATAAAAATGGACAGCTCAAAGAAAGCGCCACACCTGGAACATTGAATTATATGAACTCAAACCCCCCGTTGGAACGAGGGCTGTCTTCTAGCTCTACTCAATCAATGGGGAAGGGAAATAATTAGCCCACAAACATTCGAGGCACGTGCCTTTTGTCTTGGAACCATCGTATTCTGAACGATTGATTGGTCTTTTAATCTCGACCTTTAATCCTTAAGTTTTTACCTTATGAATGGTTTAAAGAGTGTTATTGTGATGAATGGTACTCGTAGATCAGAGATTCTTGAATAAGTCAATCTATTTCCATTTCAGATTACCTATCATATCATAGGCATATACTTCCGGCCTAAATATAGTTTTTGTCTAGGAAGGACTGATGCACCACCAGAGCCAGCTTCAATGTCCACTCCAACCTGTGTTGGACAAGACAGATGGCATGTCTCTCAGAGAAGAGGAGGCACTAGTTGGTTGAAGAAAGAAGAGACGTCAGCTGGTTGAAGGAAGATGAGATACCAGCTGCTGAGTGGTTGAAAGAAGAGGAGATGCTAGCTGGTAGGGAGAAGAATAGTAGTCGGCTGCTTTGGAAAAGAGGCCGACAACTGGTTTTCGAGATAACAAAATGTGGAAATTAGGGGCAAAACAATTCTGAAGAGCTAAAAAGGACCAACTTGGAAAATCAAAATGCTTTTAATGTTGAAGTAGGCTGTTTTGAATGCAACACATGCTTTAAAAAATGAAATGTTTTTAATAATGAACACTATTTTAGAATGAAAGCTCTTTTAACGTAGCAAAAGGAATGAGCTCACGTTTTGCAACGCAAAACCCTCCTCCAGCCTCTAAGTTTCCACCATCTCCAAAATTTCATCTATATTTCAAGTCTGTAACATGGAAAATCGCTTTTAACAATGCAAAATCCTCCTCCAGCCTTACTTTTCCATCTTCTGCAAGATTTCATCTCCAATTCAAGTATATACCCAAAAAAATGTTGGCATGTTTGTGTTGTGTCGTGTCGTGTCCTTGTTAGATATCCGTGTCTGTGCTACTTATGACACCAAAATGGGGTTTTAGTTGGAACTTTAGAGTTCTTTGGAAATTAAAGGTTTTAGGTTGAGTAGAACCACGATAGAATACATGTAATACCACTTTTACAATTACAGGAATAAGGAGAATAGTGGAGTTACTATAGAGGATCTTGGTGTCTTGGAAACTGATTGTTTAGGTATACAAGTCCATTTTTCAAATGACGAACTGTCCTTTGAGCAACTTTAGGGTTGCTTGAATTATGAATGGTAACTCATCTTTATAGGTGCCTTGGCCTTTGATGTGGAATATGCTCGGTGGTTGGAGGAGCACAACCGACGGATTAATGAGCTCAGAGGTGCTGTCAATTCACATGCGGGTGATGGTGAACTTCGCATAATCGTGGACAGCGTCTTGGCACATTATGATAGCATATTCAGGATAAAAGGGGATGCTGCAAAGGCTGACGTCTTTCATATTTTGTCGGGCATGTGGAAAACTCCAGCTGAAAGGTGCTTCCTTTGGCTCGGTGGATTTCGTTCATCTGAACTTCTTAAGGTGAGATTACATCTACTGTTTCAAGTGTTTTGCCCATAAGTGACCGATGAACTGTTTTCGAAGATGTTTCTACATATTCTTTTCCTCCTCCCATCTTGATTAGTCATGCAGCGAATATCATGGTTTATGTCTTTCCTCAAAAAATTTATTAGAGAGATGAGATTTTAATTATTTGAAAATACATGTTCCAATCATCTAAATCCTCTTTCACCAATTTATTCTCAGTTGGTGTACTTGTTAATGCATATCCTCATACTGCACACTGATGTTGACATCCTCATCTCTGCTACATCCTCATCTCTGCTATGTTTGTTTTAGAGACATTTTGTCCATCAACACTCGTCATAGAGTGCCATAAAGATGGTTAACTATCATTGAGTAAACTAATGACAAATGTTTTATTATTAAGAATAAAACAAAACAAATCAAGTAAGAATATTGAAAGGAGTAGGCATTAAATGAAAAAAATCAGCAGAAAATGATGCTTGAGCATTACTTGATACGTAGGTGAGCATATGAACTCAACATTACCCAACTTTTAGATGAGATACGTTGTATGAAGTGCAAAACATAACAAGCAAAGCAATGCTTGAGACAATGTAAAGACACACTTCAGGATTCTTGGATGTGTTCAATAGGAAAAAGATGTGGATTGAAGAGTACACAGTATACCTAGGATATTAGAATTTACAGATGCTTTGATGAGTTAAGTCCGAAACAATCTTCAACTTAATATACTGCGTACCATGATAAAGAATGAAGAAAAGAAAATTCAGGGAACAGTATAAAAAGTGTAATGACTAAAATTTAGATGTAAAGATGCATATGAAGTGTGCATGCCAACTGTTAAACTGCATATTACACACAGAGACAGAGAGAAAAGTAAAAACATGATATTTATAGTGGTCTGGATAAACTTTGTCATATGATACTCCTTGGAGCACCTCTCTGAGCATTCAACGATAACATCGATGTTAATTCCACAACTAGAACTCTTCTATCAACTATATAGATACTACTTGAAAATTATAGTCTGTTCAAATATATTCGCATACTTTGCTTCCTCTTTCACAGTGTTACTGAGAAATCTCTCTTCCCCCCCTCTCCTCTGCTGCCTCCCTCTTATACTTGTTTGAAATTATTCTTTCTTTTTCTTTTTATTTCTCTAGATTCCCAGTCCTTTCATTATTACTATACTGTCTGAATACTTAGGTTCTTACAGTCCACCTTCAAACTTTTTCGAAACAACAATTTACGATAAATTTTTAATGTTTTAATCAAATAATTCCATTACAATTTGGAGAATACCAATTAAGTATTGGAAAAATCCAATATAAATGTGTTCAATTTGGATCCAACGATAATAACAGGATTATGTTCCACCTCGAGAAAAAAGAGTGTCGAGTTGTACACATGTTCAGACTTCTGAAGTGGGATCTTCGAATATCTGAAGTTTTCTCAAGTATATGATCGTTACAAAAGAGTCTTGAGAAACTTTTGCGTAGCAGCAAAAGTAACATCTACCTATAGATTCTGTTCACACAAAAAACATGACATGATAAGCTCATGCTCTTCAGATGCCTTCTGCGCCTATGGGAATCTAAACTTCTGGATTTTACTGATTTATTCTTGATTGGTCTTACTCCATTTTAAATTCAGTTATCAGTTGTCTGGCTCTTCGGATGACTACAAACAATCTATTAATAAGTTTCTCATCTGATCTATTATATGAACTCATTTCTTCCTTTAGTTCATAACTATGGTGGTGTGGTCTGCAAACACAAATTTCATTCGTAGTATATGTTATCAATTTGATCTATTATGGGTGTATTTGAGTCACATTATTTTGGAAGAATGTATTTTGAAATAGTAAATTGATGGAGAATATATGATTGAAAAAGAAAGAAGAGATATTGATGTGATGGAAAATATTATTTTATTGAAAAATGTGTGGTTGAAAATGAATAGAAGAAAGATAATGAAAATTTTAATGTGTACCAAACATGGGCTATATTAGAATTGAATCTAACTACTAAATCAATTTTGATTCTCATTGCGACATATATAGCAGGCTTCAACTCTAAAGTACCATGAAAATTACTCTTTAGGATAACTTGATCCTCCATTGTGATCCCGCTAATGATTTTACTGTCCGCATTCCGACTATTATTTGTTTTAGTTTCTAACTTGTGATTTATCTTTCCCACTATCCTTTTCAACTAAAACTATGCCGTCAACACGACATATACAATGGAACTCGTCTTTGGAAGATATGTTAAATTGATGTAAAATGATTTGTTCTGCATTTCCTGTTATTCTATTACTTTTGTTTTCAACTGTGTTTAAGGTGAGGTTTGTCTCCCTTGTATGTAATAACACTTGGAGTGTGTTTGAAAGGGCTTTTCCAAAGCCTAAAAGCTCTTAAAGCACTTCGTGGAGGTCAAAAGTGCTTTTGTTTCTAATATTGGTTTCAAGAAGAAACCAATATTTGAGAAGAAAAACAGCTTGTTTTTGAGAAGCCCAAATTTCGAGCTTCTCTAAAAAGCTTTAATTGAGCTTTTACAGGAAATTGTAATTTACATTAGTGAAGCTTTAAAATACAAAATACACATTCATGTTTGAAAAAAGAAATAAATAAATAAATAAATAAAATTTCTAACTTCCAACCCAATTAAAATAAGTATTAAGTTTATACAAAAGCACTTTTTGGATCCACAAGCAAACAGTCAATGACTTTTTAATAAAAGCTTTAATTGGAAAAGCTCTACTTCTAGAAGCTCTACTCACACTAGATGTGCCTAACGGACCCATAAACGCTTTCATTTTGTGCAATGATTGCAGCTGCTTATAAATCATTTGGAGCCGCTTACTGAGCAGCAGTTATCATCTATCAACAACTTGCAGCAATCATCACAACAGGCTGAAGACGCGTTGTCACAGGGAATGGAGGCGTTGCAGCAGTCCTTGGCTGAGACTCTGGCAGGATCTCTTGGCCCATCAGCTTCGTCAGGAAATGTTGCCAACTACATGGGTCAAATGGCAATGGCTATGGGAAAGTTAGGAACTCTCGAGGGCTTCATTCGTCAGGTCAGTCTATGTATCCTGTAATTATAAAGAAAATGACCATTTTTTTGTCAAATCAGTGTCGAAGTCCTCCTGCATTTCATTATTGTCCCCGTTCCAATTTTCTTTGATGATTTGTCGGTGTTCTTTCCATACTAGATAAATTTCGCACTGTACATTATATAAATTGTAAGATTGAACAACAGTAGCCCAAAGATTGTATTAGTTCTAATCCGCCATGCATCATGTTCAATTGTGTGAATAGATTAGATCCATTGCTTGGGCACATGGGATTATTTAAACAGCCTCATTGCATAATTCTATCTCCATCAATTAACATATTGATGACGGAAACCCTGAAGTGCAGGCTGATAATTTGCGGCAACAGACTTTGCAACATATGCACCGTACACTGACAACTCGCCAGTCAGCTCGTGCTCTTCTTGCAATCAATGACTACTTCTCTCGGCTTAGAGCACTTAGCAGTCTTTGGCTCGCCCGTCCAAGGGAGTGAGATCTATATGCTTAACTTTTATACTGGCTTCAAATATTGTGGGTATTGCCTTGATTTCAATGCCGCATTCTTCCGTCTTCATCAATGTGTGACCAATGGTGCTGATTCCTGCCTCTCCAAAGTTTGTATGAATCTTGGGTTGTATGATTTTTTTTATTTTGAGTTGGTCATATGTAATTTAATTACAGCCAAGGTTAATGAAAGTTGAAAAAAATTGTGACTGCAGTTTCATTGCAATTGGTTGAACCTTCAATTTTTATGTGGAATTTGATCTCCCTCCCACGTGTCCTTTAACAAGAAAAACCTAATACGAGAAAAGAAATAAAGGTGGTCAGACAACCTCTTAAGGCTAAGAGCATGTTATTTTTGAAGAGCATATTATGTAATTTAGAGAGCATCGAGAGAATTTTTAAATACATCAACAGCCTGTTTATCTTTAACACTAATTTTACTACTCTTAATGGATATTTATTTATTTATTTATTCTATTTTTAATCTTCATCAATTTTTCTTCTAATTATGATATTTTTTTTCTTCCACTTTCATTGTATTTATTATTTAATTGTATGGAGCATTGAAAATTAAAACATTTTAAATACATTTAATTATAAAGAGTGGGTTAAACTAGAGTCAAATTCACTTTTTATTTTAAAATGTTATTTTGAAGAGTCTTATGAAGCATAATTTTTTAAAGTACAGATCATTTCACTTTTAAAGAACCTCTTGAAAATGTTCTAAATATTGCTGGTTTTGACATTATTTGTTATGTTACCCTTAATCCTTCATGCGCGCACACACACACATATATATATATATATATATATATATTTTTTATTTTTTTTTTATTTTTTTGGTTGTAGCCAATGTTTTAAAACATAGCACGTCTATTGGCCAGAAAAATTAAAGGTAGAGTGTCAAAATGTTCAACATGTTGAATTGATGGTAAGAAATTATTAAATAAATACAAAAATGTACACAAAAGTGTAAAATTTAAAGATTTAAATATTTTTTTATTTATATTATTTTTTATTAAATGTAATAATATTAATTTAGTAGATGAAATATATTATTTACATATACCATTTATTTAAACGGTGGTGGTGGTGGCCTTAAAATGGGGACTCGATAGAGGTCTTATAATGCTTTGTTTGAATTGAAGTAGAATTTTGTGAATTGAAAAATGGAAACAATTACGTGGTTGGTGTTTAGTATTTTTTTTGGACATTTTTTTTTTATTATTTATTGACGATAAATTCTCAAATTTATAGCAGCAATTTTTAATTTTAGTTACCATATTGCCTACCGCTCTCATCAACCTCCTTTGATTTTTATTATACTTCAATTTTTTTTCCTGCAAATTTATGAATGTAATTTTTGCAACATGGATGAATTGTATAGGATAATATAGGGTTTGATTTGTGGAGACATGAGAATTTATTTTGTTGGGCATTCTTCCTCTTATATCACAATCACAAAAAAATATTATTTGTGCAAATTGACGCATTTCATTACAATATTTATTCGATATAATGGAGTCCGTAAATATAAGGGAAAAAAAAATACATATTGTGTAAATTTAGCCACTGTTTGCTGTAGATTAAAATTAGATTTTTAGTAGATTTTAATAAAAATTGATGAAATATGTAATTGAAAAGTTGTAGATTTCATATAATATGTGGTAAAATTAATTGTTAACTTTGACTCAAATTAAAATATGAATTTTAAGTTCTACCAATCATGGGCTTAATCATGAGCAAAATGAAAAATACAGGAATGTAACATCATTGTTGCACGAATGGTAATATGAAGTACACAAACAAGTAAAACACGATATTATATGATTATTACACAATTGCAAGTTACAATATGAAAAAATTACACTGTAAAAAATAATCATATGGTGCGATTTACGTTCTAATTGTGAAATATTTAACCAAAAACTATTTTTCAATTCAGCCCTCTATTTTTCCCTATTTGTGTAAAGTGCCCATTTTATTTTGATCAAAACCCGAAAGATCATCTTCCTGGGCCTAAAATGGGAACTTGAAGTGGGCTGAGAATCTTTGTGGGCTGGTTCTATGCAAAATGGGCCAAGCAGAGAAGGAACCAAGACTGTGCTTCACTTCAGGCTCAACGAGGGTTTGTGGAAGTGGAGAGGGAGAAGAGAATAGCTGTTAGAGCGAGAAGATCAAAAGAAGAATAGAGAGTTGAATTGAAAGTAGGTACAGAAAAGTGGAATATAAGTTTAATTCTTAGCAGTAATCGATGTGGTTGGGCGGGAGAAATGGAGCAATTGCAAATGTAGGCAGGACAATGATGAGGTACTTCTCTTCGAGCTCGCGGAAGCGCGCACCTAATCTGAGAAAGATAAACCCTAAGGTGCCGTTTCAGGAGGCTGCCTCCATTGCTGAAGGACTGTATTACGTCATCAAGAACCACGGCCCACTCACCATCTCCAACACTTGGAACCACGCCAAGGTTAGCTACCCACATATTGGAAATCAACTTCTTCTTATTATTATTTTTTTCTGTTTTTTGTGTAAGCTTATAGCTGTTTTGAAAATAGAAATTGAATCTTGATAAATCTGGGTGCTATTTGAGTCAGCGAGGATTTAAATTTATTTATTTATTTGGACCTCATGTCCTGCAATTCTGAAGCTCCAATAATTTTTTTTTTCTATCAATTGATACTAGCACATAAATACTTAGGAACAGTTGGAGAGTAAATCAAATGAAGAAATACAAATCATTTTGTCATTTTCCTTGCTTCTGATACATTGCTACTATATATTTTAGCTGTGTAGCTTTAACTAGAAAGATTTTGACACAACTATAAATAATTTTTGGTTCTGCTTCGTATTGGATCTCGTGTTGAATGGTTTATTATTATGCCCCAAGAGTCCTTAACCTTGTATTAGAAGTGGTAAGAGTAGAAGCAGGTGAACTAGGTCTTAAATAAAGAATCTGCCTCAAAGACACTAAAAGCAAATAGGAAGAGTCTCCATTAAGGGATAAATTGTTATGTTTTCTTGGCTCCACGTTCTTTTTGAGTAATTGTAGAGTATCATCTACGTATGGCCATGTTGTTTGGTGTTGTTTTATGCGAGTACAGATATTTGCATGAAAGGAGATGTAAAAATGGAAATATAAAGGAAAAAGCATACTAGCATAGATCTTCCATTTGGCGACGCTGTAAATATACAAAAAATTTCTTTTCATTCAGCTGATTCCCTCAAATCAAATTGTTAAGGCTTTTGAAAGCTGTTGTTCCATATTTTCCACTGCACCCAATTAATGTCATGAAGCACCATCTTCCTAGGCTATCTGCATCTTATCAGCCCACCTTTCCATTCTGCTAAATCTCTGCACCGATGAAACATGAACATTGTCGTTGGACAATTGTAGCTTTGACATTTCCCAAAATTGAAGGACACAAACTTCTAGTTAAAAGCTACACAAGATATGAGTAGGTTATTGATTCTTGAATTGGATTATTTAGTGAGAACGGAAAAAAATAGTTGATAGAATTTTTCGTGTCATATATTTTCATCAAATGAAATCTATATATAAAAAAAATAAATTAAGTTGATACCTCATTTAAGTATGATTCCAAAATTGAAGATGTTGAATACTGAAGGGCATATGCACATATGTTTAGGTTAGAGGGTTGGTATATCCCCTCCTCTCCCTTACCTCTACACAAAGAAAACTGTATTGCCTAAGAGCATGGAATACTTGGTGTTTAACTGTTGGATTAGGTAGACGCTCAGTAGCATATAATTTGCTTACTTCACTTCATAATCACGAGCTTTATAAGCACCAGAGCAGCTATGATGAAATATTTACTAGTATACTGCTATGTTTGTGTCCTGTTTTATGCTTTTGGTAAGTATTTGAAATGCTAATGTTCCACACATTTCCTTCATTAAAATATATTTTCATCTGATCTTTTTGTCCAAAAGTGTACTTAAGATTAGTTATTACTTGGTCGTAACACGCTCTTATGATTAATACAGGATGCTGGAATTAGTGGATTAAGCAGTAAAACACACATGAAGATAATGCTTCAATGGATGAGGGGCAGAAATATGCTGAAGCTCTTCTGTCAGAACGTAGGCTCTAGCAAGAAGTTCCTGCTGTCTACACTACCTGAAGAACCCCAAACCAACCAGTTAAACAGCTCCATGGAATCCATGGAACTGAAGCCGAAGACTGGAAAGCCTTCAATGAAGAAGAGGAAAAAAACAAAATAATGTGTTGACTTCAGAGATGAAAGACACTAGTGCAAAACTGTTTAATGAGAATTTATTGAGGTCTAGGAATACTTGCATTAAAATGCCCTTTACTTGCTTTTATTCTGTATTGAGACTTTGGGATGCATCAGTCATTTAAACAATGATTTGCTTGAACTTCATTCTCTGCCAAGACTTGTATATTCGATTGGTCTGGATTCTTTGCTTACACGATTGCCTTTTCAATTCAAAGACAGTCTAATTTGCTTATTGTCAGTTCTATTTTGCTATTGTTTGTAGGACTGCCTCTTTTTTGGATTAAGAAGAAATATTCTGCAGCATAATTAACATCCAACAAGTCACTAGTACTACATAACACTTACCTCACTGAAATCGCTGAGTTTACTAAGGCTTGTGGGATGTAGGAAATTCACCGTGGATGTTATTACTGTCTTGCGGAGCATCCTGTTGAGTATGTTTCGTTTTAACTCAGGGATACCTGACTCTGAATGATTGCTGATCTCATGGCATGTAAACAATCCAAAGCTAAGAAGGGACTCGGAGAGGAAATTGTGCGCAACGTGCCATTTTTTCTTTGGCGCAGACAAACTGTCCCTTCTGTTTTCAAGTGAAGATATTGCTTGGTTGAAATTTAAGATGGTAATTAGGACCTTTTGACAATTTCAACTTTTTTAATTATAATTTTTATTTGATGGTTAAATTCTATATAACTACTAAAATAAATGTACCACGTGATTTTGGAAAATGGTGACCAAAGCTTAGCAAAGAAGTCGAATGAATAGAGTGATGCTTTGAGGAAATTAGACTTGAACATGTACAACACTTGCCTAGTTTAAGGGGTCGCAATATGACTCAGCCTATAAAAGATCCGCTTCGATATTCTCTTTACAAAATGTCTTTGAATTTTGTCATTGGTCCGAGTGGTACTGGCATGTGATGTATAGAAAACACAAAACATACTTACAGAAGAATTAAGCTATTTGTACACCCATAGCATACAACTAGTTTGACCCCCTTTGAGGTGTCAAAATTTGAGGCCATTGATTTGAATAAATGTAGTTAAAATCAATGATAAAAATGTGTGTCAAGTCAAAAAGTGTAAATAAAACTGTTAACAATTGTGCACGTGTACAAAAAAAACATGTACTCCTAATAGACATGTTATCATAAAATCATGTTTCCTTCAATAACACCAATAAATAGATAGTCGAGAAAAACAAACAAACATTAACTTAAACGTGTCATAGTAAAAGAGCGAATCCAAGACAATACAAGCAGAAGCACGGAGCATTCCTTGCAAAAGCATTTGCTCTGAAAGAAACAGAAAAAGAAAACCAAGAAAATTTTGTTTTCAATCACACTAATAATCGTTGCATTTATGCAAACGTCTATTCATCTGAACAAAAATAACAGATTAAAAACGGGTATGCTGCAAAATAGAGTTAGAGCACTGCATACAACAGCTTTCCCACGACAACCACAAGAAGTTCCACAATTCACTTCAAATACCAAATCACAATAGGTTGCTTTTATATTAGCAAACTAAGCAAAACAAGGTGGAAAAATAGTCATACTAGGGGAAAGGCAAAATGCACAAACAAAATCTATTACACAACCAGGCTTACACCATTCCACAATTCACTGGTAACTTCTATAACTGCAGGAAACCCTAGAAAAGCAGAATAACTGCAGTATAGAAATTTGATATTCAAATGGATTTGCCAGAAAATTGCACGTGGTTATTATTCTTCGTCATCTCCAAGCTTGTACTCACTGAAATGATTGACCCTGAATGTCCATTCTCCTTTGACTGGATCATAGAACACAAACTCAGCACCTTGATCCTCGGCCTTTCTTTTAAGCATCTCTTTGTACTTCTCAATTCTTGGTCCTGATGTGTATTGCTGTCCAGTCTTTTTATCAAAACATTTTATATTGAGGAGTTTTACCTCAGCAGGTTTGTTGAGACCTTGTCCAATTGGAGGTTTCTTGGTCTCATCCATATACACAATAACCTCTCGATTATTGAATTGAACAAGAGACTCCAGATCAAGCCTTCGCACATCTGTCTCCCCAAAGAACTTGATGCTACCAAAACCATGTCTTCCAACCACGAAGTCCTTCACATGGCGACAAAACCCTGGCTTGGCTCTTTCCTTTGCAGCCAGCTCCTGAATTCGTGGCTCTGTGTAGTAGTCAGAGTGGCGAAGCTTCGGCATCAGTGCCTCTATGTCCGCACCATGCTCATAAACAATTGCTGCTTCACCAGCTCGGTGGCCAGTAAGAGTGATGTAAGAATCTCCTAGCTTAGAAACACCATCAATGAACTCACTAACATTCTCATTCAAATCGATAGAGTGACCTTGTTCCTCAGCAAGACCATTCATGATCCCATCTTCTGCAAGGAGAACACAAGTACATCAAGATTAGAAATATTCAGGTATTACATCTCTTGCAATAGAATATTTAGCATAAAATGCAACCGCTATCATTTTGAGGAAAGTCCATTTTCCCAGGTATTGTCTCTTGCTATAGAATATTTCGTATAGAATGCAACCGCTATCATCTTACGAGGAAAGTCCATTTTCCCACACAATTCACCACTCAAACCAACAATCCTCGGAGAAAAATAATGATTTTTTTCCTAGTTCTAGACAGACAGAAGAGGTCCACTACTGTGCTAAAGTGTGGTAGAGTGGATGGAACCTTCATCCAGACTGTTCAGCATCACTATTTCAATAAGCTAAAAATTGCAAACTCGGTAGATCGGATCCTCTTTAAAAGTCACATAAATCAACCAGAGTTAGCTCTCCAGCACTCCACTTTTTGAAGCTCCACTGTCCATTATCACTTCTTGCTCTAAAAAATTTCAACAGTTTCATGATGGTTGTCAACAGTCATGATCATGAATGACAGTAAGATGGTTGACACGATAATGGTTGACGGAGAAAATAGTAGGATCAATGTGATTACGTAGAACATAATTGAGAGAGAGAGAGTATTTAAAAAATTTTAATAAAAAAATGATAGAATGGAATGAAAGGGTAGATGAAGAAGATTAAGTGGCAGTAACCTAATACTCATTTGGATTAAGGATTCTATATATTCCTAGTTATTTCCATTCATGTGGAGCCAATAATCATCAATGACAATAGAAGTGCATAACTGGGAACTTAATGAACACCATACAAACCCATGCAAACTCTCTAAGATGCACAAGATCATAATCAGCTTTCCATAACATCTGAATATTCTTAACAGAGTATAAGATAGACTAATAACTGTTCCTAGCTCCTGTCAAAAGAAATTAAAATTTTTGACAGTCATTCCCCTGCATCATGACAGAGGACATTACCAAAATATGGCCTTCACTTTACAACCACCATTTTTCGCCACATGGTATCCTAATTTCTAGGTGTAGACAGCACCCTAACTGCGCATCCATCTTTCCCAATGTTCAATTATATCATACATATCCAGTTTCCGGGATCAAAGCCACTCTAGCATGGGCAATATGACACAGGAGTGTCATTAATTGCAACACTTAACCAAGAGAAGTCACGATTCTTTCATTAGTGAGTTGAATTCCAATAGGCAGATTTTGGGGTAACTTTCAACAGAGTTCTGAGAATGGTGACAACATATTTGTCATTCATATAATATATTGTTGGAAAGGTAATTAAGTAAGGGTTCTAGAAAAATTTACGGATATTAATTTGGACATTTCCATGAGAAGTATTGTTGTGTTACGACATATTATCCAGCTGCCTAATCCACCCAAGAATACAAGGAGTTTTCATCTTTTCAAGGTTCCTAGAAGACTTTAAATGTATGTGAATGATGAATGAACGAATTTGTCATTTAGAATTCATGTATGTTCATTTAATTCGGTCTTGAAAATATTTCAAGATTGCTTTGGTAATTGCCCATGCTTGGAGGGTTGTTTCAAGTCACAGCTATATAAGCTACACCATTGAAAGCCTTGAAACAATTGAGTTTGAACATATGAATTAAGTTATTTGAGAGGTGTCTATCCTTCTCTTCTCAACTCTTATCTCTTAGGTGGATTCCAAGGGTGGTGAGTTTTCTTAGCCCTGTATCCCTTGTTTAATTCCTTTGGGTGGTGATTTCTTGCATCCCTTGGGCATTTACTTGGGTGAAGAGCTATTTTATTGTTATCTTTTCTTTATCAATCTTCATTCCAACCCGGTATCACAATAACCTTCCGAATAATTCTCATAGATGTTTTAATATTTTTGAATTTTTCCAAAGAAGATAAATACTGGAAACTGGGAACAAAATAGAATCATATTACAAAGAGAAGCAATAGAAAGATTCATGAGAAATATAACATCATAAAAAGAAATGCAGAAGATGACAATATAATAGGATTTATATTAAAGAAGCTCTCACCATCTTTATTCTCAGTTCTGTAGACATTTATGAGAGTGGGAATTTCTTCAGGAATTTTACCTGATTAGCAACAGTAAATAACAAGTCAAACATTCGGGCACGAGTACTAAAGCATAAACTTATCATTACACATCTTCCTCCTCCAATCCCGACAAAGTATAGAAAGGAAACAAAATGAATATTCCAAAATGAATGAAAGACAAGTGAAAAAGTGAGAAAACAGACATTGAATTTATGCTACAATGGCAAACATGCACCCCAGCGTTCCTCATTCTGGTTGTTTTATCCTTACTAATTTACCACAATATTTAGGAACTTCTATTCCATATTATCATCATGAGTAAAAAAGCCCTTCCTCCTCACAGGTTATTCATTTATATTGTATCTATTGATATTTATGCATCTCCGAAATATTTCCTCCCATTGCTGCATTTACAATTTAGAGTTCAGTTTACATATACTAAAACTCAGATTTAATATTTTGGCAGCCACAATGATTACCATATTATTTCTAAGTTATCGATAGTCTGTATAATTTATATAATTTAAAGTTAGAAATATGTTAGGATATGGAACAGCATATAAAGGATCCTGGAATATAATATTATCAGAGATGAACCCAAGCACAACCTATAATGTGGAAACTTTTGAAGGATGATGGTAGCTAGATGAACTTCAAGTTTAACACCCAACTTCTGTAGGATAGCACTTTGCCTCAATTGTCTATGATTCATTTAATTGGGAGAAATAGGTAAACGCCAGGGATTCATCATACAAAAAGCTTTAAAAAGCACATCATCATTAAGCCTTCCTCTCAGGGAATAATTAAATAAATCAAGTTTCAGCCTCAGTACCAAAAAAAAAAAAAAATCCCAATAAAAGATGAAGGAAAATGAATCATAACCAGCTACCACGAGGCAATTACGATCTCTTAAGATGTCCAACAACTTCTAAGTGGACTAATCTTACGAGTACCATGTGTAATTTTTTTAATGCTACTCCTAATCCTTCCAAAGTATCAAAGAGCAAAAAATCTAGCACATCTCATCAGATATAGAATGCTATAACCATTTACCATTCTCATGTCCAGGAGTAGACTTGGGCTTTGATGGGGTTGTCCTCTCTGCGCTTGATCTAGAGGGCCACTGTTCTAATGGACGAATTATTAAAGCTCTTGGGTTCTCCCTTGGAATATAAAGAGCATCTGCCTTTGGCGTGCTGGGTGTCTCTTCATCATCACTAAAAAATGGCACCTGAACAATATAAAAAAATGAAGAGAAACATAGAGTTTGTAATAAGCAATGCTGACGTGATTTCATTAAATGAACTCAAGAATTTAATTAGAAAAACTATCCCCACCTTTGGACCATCATTTTTAGGGTGATATTTCCTTGCAGGCAATCTACTACGCCTCTGAGAAAGGTGCCGAGATGTCAACAAAGATGATATTCTGATAGGCACTGGTTTGTCAACAACCTGCTTAAAAATAAGTGTTAGTTACTGAGTCAGAAGGTAGCATTCCTTACACCACTAATATGAGTAAATTCTAAAAAGGTTCTAGATCAATAATCAATTGATTTATTTGAAACATGGATCAAAAACACCCCTGCATAATTTTATTGGGGAGTTAGTCAAGATATTCGTACTTACTGGCAAACTGGAAATTCCATACTGGATGGAAGGAGAAGTGCCTGTGCGGCCAATTGATATCTGGGGCATCGCTGGCAGGGTTCCAAAAGGATTTGTAGCAGGAGCAGATTGAGCAACCAAAGAGCTTTGAGTGCCAGACCTGCAACAAAATTACATCTAAACTTATACCATACATAAAGCATGCAAGAAGGAACCAGTGCATGATAACAAATCACTAATAAGAAAAAACTTTATTATCCAGGGTTTATTTGGAAATTTTGCTATTGCAAGTATTATATCGTAAATATCTAAACCTCAATTTCGAAATAGCCAAAGTATAACGACCATGTTTTCAAAATGTCATGGATAATCTCTCAAGTCTACCAACTATAATTGCAGAAAAATACCAATCAGATGGGACACGTGAACTGCATATGAGCGATACAGAATCCAACAAGTCGAATTTAAGTAACTATTTGCAAGATATGACATTAATACAATTTTTTAATGTTCTTAAGACTGGTGTCAATCCCAGCTGTGCTCTAAGGAACAATGCGAAAATATATATCATGCATTATGAATTCACTAAGTATATTACTATAAAAGGTTTATAATTTTTTTAAGCTAAAAAGTATATGATTTTATACATACTGTGAGACACCTAAATCTTAAAAGACATCCTAAATGGATTGTTTTCTTTATCTTGCTAATCGTAACCATATGATGTTAACTGTAGAGAAAAATGAAAGGCTAAGAAACAAGGATCTTTAGTTTACATTACCAATGAAAATCTTGTTAAGGCCATGGAAATGTTTTCACATCTAGAAGGATCGATTATACATTAAAACAATGCATAATCATTTTGTTCCAGGTAATCGCATCATTTAATAAAAAGAGTTCTTACAACCAATTCAATGTGAATTCTTATGCATAGTACACGATCTTCTCTAATTTACTTAATAAATGATTAAACGGTTTGATATATTTATTCTATTGAAAACATTAGGTACATTGAAATATTTGAAAATTCACATTCTAATATACAAGGTTTACTAACCCAGAAGAGAATACAATGTGTGAATAAAAAAAAAAAGTTCTAATTCACATCAAGTAAACAAGCAAAGAAATCCAGAACAAAGACGCAAACAGAGAGATAGTGAAACATACGACTGTCCAAATGTTCCCTGGCCAAAGATGCTCGGTGTGCCACCAAAGACACTCGCACTAGCTGTAAACACAAAACAATGATAACCATATTAATAAGTCGCACTAGCTGTAAACACAAAACAATGATAACCATATTAATAAGATTCCCAAAATACATAATAACGTTAGGGTCGAGAAAGATCAAAGACTAGGCCTACCTGTTTGTGGCTGTCCAAAGTTGCTAAAGCCAAAACCACCAGAACTCTGAGTTGGCTGTGAAGGTTGAAAAGGCATGGAAAGGGATGGCTTCAGAAAAATGTAGAACAGAAATAAGTTGGCAGTAGTGTAACAACAAATAATAATGGTAAAAACAAAAACAACTATAATAATAACAATCACAAGAAAAATCAACAGACTGTTGCAGACAAGACTGCTGATCATTAAGCTATAGAAAAGTCCTATAAGCCAAAATTACAACATACCCATGTAAAGTTCCAACAAAGTTTATCATTAACTCTGCTAAACTGTCCATCCAATTACATTTGGAGAAGATAAAAAACGATTGGCTAAAGTGTTAAGTTCCTGGTACACCCATAAATGATGAGACTGATTGAGTATCCTGAACTTAATCATACTCGACCAAACAAGACTATAACCACCGAAACCTTGATTGTATCAGCACATCCGCAAAGCATTTTGATCAAATGGCTGCAAGAAATCTGAAGCATCTGTCTACCTATGATCACATATTTCCGGATTATCATGACATATTATGTCTGGTCGTAAAAGCCATGTCAATTGTCAGCTCGCCCACGAAAGATTAACATTTTACCTTTTGTCTGCAACTGCTATAGTACTAGAGTGCACATCTAAAGTCAAGTGTAGTAAATGTAAGCAAGCTGATTCCACATATTTCCTTTTTTTCATACAACATCAATCGTTAATTTCATGAAGGAAATAATATGGTAATGAAAAAAATAAAAAACAGCAGGGCAGCTAAGTCAGAAAAAAACTTCTTAGTTCTTCAAACACATTTATTAACATGTACATCAATGACATCAGGTAATCGTTACACGTCTACTAAAAGACTATGACAGAGATTTGGCCTACTGATTAACATCTACTATTACGATCTAAGAAGCTCAGATACGGATATGATATGATTGGATACGCCGATGCGGCTTTTTAGAAAAAAATAGGCTAGGCCGATGCTTTTTATAAAATTTGACATAATTTCATTATATAAAAAAATATTAATATAGAAACATGATAATAAAAATAAATTAAATACTAAAGCACTTTATTAGCACGGTTTTACGTATATTAAATCATTATCTATTTTCAATAATAGAATTAATGTAACACCAATTTACATGTATTATTTAATAAGGATAATTGTAACAGCGGTACCAAACCTTTCATTTAGTTACAGACTTTACCCAAACCTTTCATTTGTATCACTCATGATATCAAACATTTTCAAAATGTCGCAGCTGAAATCCAAATGGATGGTTTTTGTTAGTTTGACCGTTAGTTGACTAAATAATTGACTTTGACTAATTTTGAAAGGTTAAAATGGTAACTTTACATTTTTTATAATAAAATAACTAAAATCAAATAATTAAAATTAAAAACAAAAAAAAAATCAAATTCATCTTTTCCATCCACCCCACATACCCACCCCCACCCCCACTACCACTACCACTACCACTCCAAAACCATCACCACCACTGCCATCTCCTCCGCCGCCACCACTACCATTTCTTCCCCCCGTAATCAATAACTACACATCTATTCACCACCGACCAAGCGAACAAATTCTACTTTCTAAAATCAATTTTACAAATTAAAGGTAGTTTTCTGCACAAATGGCGACCATGGGCTTTCAGCACAAATGGCGACCATGGGCTTGGTTGGTGTTGGCTTTACTTTTATACTGTATTATGAGCTATGAACAAAACCAATAAAGATGAAGACTCAAGAAGAAAATGTCTAGTCTCCTTGCTTGATTCCCTTTTACAGTGAAGAGGAAAAATGGAGAGAATTTGAAAAAGAAAGTGAAAAAATCAACTTTAATGGTTTTAATGGTGGAAATCTGTCTCATTTTCCTAATCTGTTAACAGAACAAGATTTGTTTTGGAAAGATGAAGATCTGAACTCTCTTTTCTGCAAAGAAAAGGGCACATTTGTCGATGGAACATGCTCCTCTTTCTCTGTAGGCACGTGCACAGATGTAGTGTAATGGATCTTGAAAGTCAAAATTTTTATATGTTTTCAGCGTGGACTGTCATGTTTGCAGTAAATTACCTTGACATGTCTCTTTATAGCAGCCATTTTCAGAAAGAAAAGCCATGGATGATCCAACTTGTATCAATGGTGGTGGTGATGGTTTTGAGGTGGAGGTGGAGGTGGGGGTGGGGGTGGGTATGAGGTGTGGATGGAGAATATGAAGTTAATTTTTTTGTTTTTAATTTTAATTATTTGTTTTTAGTTATTTTATTATAAAATATGTAAAGTTATTTTAACCATTTAAAATTAGTCAAAATTATTGTCAAAGTCGATTATTTGATCAACTAACGATCAAATTAACAGAAACCATCCATTTGGACTTCAATTACGACATTTTGAAAATGTTTGGTACCATGTGTGGCACAAATGAAAGGTTTGGTTCCGTGGGTGTCACAGATTAAAGATTTTGGCAAAGTCTGCTACCAAATGAAAGGTTTGGTATCGTTGTTGCAATTATCCCTATTTAATATTATTCACTATCTACTTCCAATAATAAAAATATATTTGTCAACTATAACACGATTTCACAAGTATTGAAAGATTAATAATATTGTGCATTCTCAATAAACAGTCTAGCTGTTAATTTTAAAACTCTAATTGTGTATTTTCAATAAATATTGTTTATATTCAATAAGTTAGTAAAATAATTTGTAAAATATGTATCGGATACATATGGAAAATTAGACAAAAATATGAAATAATTAAAAAATACATATCGGAAATGTACCGAAAAATTTTAAAAATATATAAAATAATTAAAAAAAGTATCTGGTACGTATCGGAGGATATCAGAGAGTATCGAAGTTTGAAAATGTACTAGATATGGATACATAACGAGTTTACAAGTATCGGTGCTTCTTAGGTTACAATTGCTCTCTTAATAAAGATAATCAACATCCTAAAGATAAATAGTTTGCAATAGAATCAACATTTCTGTTAGAGAATGAGATGGGTCATATTTTAGAGACAAACAATTACCATATACACACAAGCATCGTGGCATTTTATAACTAGCCTGGTCCCACTGCTTCAAACTCATTAGAGTTAACGAAAATCTTGTCCCAGCTACTTGAATCACTAAATATTTGTCATTGTTAGTTGACATCATGAGTTCTTGTCTTACTCTTATTTATTCATCATTATGAAGCCTTATATTAGTTTCTTTAAAAACAACAGCAGGAAAAATGAAAATGACAACATCAGGAAAAAGCAGTTCAATTCATGATTAACTCACAGTTGTTTGGCCAAATCCCACAGGGTTGCTGGTGTTTAGTAATGATGGAGTGCTTGAAAATAGATTCCCGCCAAAGCCAGTCGAAGGTGTACTAAATAAATTTGATTGACCAAAAGCTGGGGCGGTTTGCCCAAAGACTGAAGTTGCCTGTCCAAAAACAGAACTAGACTGTCCAAGTGAAGGTGCAGCAGACTGGAAAGGTGTGGACTGTGTGTTGCCAAAAGTTAAGCCAGAGCCAAATGATGGGGTAGTTCCCTGAGCCGATGAAGAGGCAAAGATAGATGTTGAAGATCCAAAAGCAGACGAGCTTGAGGAGCCAAACAGAGACGGGGAGGTACTGGCTCCAAATCCTGGAGTCGTGGAACCAAAAATGGAGGATGATGACGAACCGAAAAGGTTAGATGTAGTTGACGCTCCAAAAGGTGAAGAACCAAATGAAGGAGCAGATGAAGCTCCAAAACCAGAGCTACCGAAAGCTGGAGTTTTAGAGGCAAATGGGTTGGAAGCTGTTGAGGATGAAAAAGGATTTGCTGATGACTGACCAAATGCAGGAGTGGTCGATGATCCAAAGCCTGAACTACCAAAGCCAACTGCACCTGTAGACTGACTGGCTGGAGCTGGCCCCCCTGGAATTCATAAAGATGAAAAATATCAGTCCGTATGATTTAACAAGTTGTTTAGGACTATAAGATTTTCACAAGTTCCTGTAAAAAGAAACCTTTATCTCCCAACTGGTAGTCCTCCCACCTAAGTTCTTCATGGCTTTTATCTTTGTGGACAGGCATGGCTGAAATAGATTCAAGCTTACCAGCCGGCTGTGTACTACTACCACCGTCTACCTCAGGTGTTGGGGTGTAAGCAGCTACTCTAGACCCCCCACGTTGTTGCCCTCCAAATGAAGACTGCCCAAAAGCCGAGCTCCCAAAAGTTGGGGTCGTAGCTTGAGCTCCTGCTTTATGAATAAGTGGAAACAGCAACAGCAATATATAGTATGAGATATTGTCAAAATTGACATCACTCAGAAAGGATGGAAAAAATCTCGCCCAAGCAATTTACAAAATTCTAAAATATTTATCCATTATGCACACATCAAATAACTTACCAAAAGGAACACTTTGAGCTCCAAAGGCTGACGCTGTAGATCCAAATGGGCTACTGCCAAATGCAGGAGTTGATTGGCCAAATGCAGGACTAGACCCAAAGCTAAAATTGGGAGTACTGGCCGCACCAAAAGCAGCATTTGAGGCACCAAATGCTGGAGAGCTGGAAGCACCAAACGCTGGAGTGGAAGAAGCACCAAATGCTGGAGTGGAAGAAGCACCAAATGCAGGAGTAGTTGATCCAAAAACAGGAGAACTTGACACACCAAATCCACTGCCTGTGTTACCAAAAGTTGAGCTTGTTGTGGAACCAAAGGCAGGTGTACTTGTAGCACCAAAAGATGGTGCGCTTGTGGCACCAAATGCAGGAGTGCTTGTCGAGCCAAATGCAGGAGTGCTAGTGGCACCAAATGCAGGTTGACTTGGCGTACCAAAAGGTGTAGATGAACCAAATAGATTGCTTCCAAATGCCGGTTGTGATTGTTGAAATGAGCTTCCAAATGGACTTGTTTGAGTAGTACTTGACCCAAAGCCACCAAAAGCAGGGTTCTGCCCAAACACAGAAGAACCTGTGTATTTGAGACAGTTAATGAGTAACAAATAACAACAATGAATATAATAAGGCAGTAGTAATTCCACAAAAATAACAGAAGAAATCAACCAATAACAATGAGGAAAGAAAAATGGAAGGTTCAGGAGACAACATCCCAACATTTGAGGTAGAAGGTTAGAAAGAGCCACGAAGACAAGCATTGCTTAATGATAACAAGTTTCAGAAATGCTATAGGATATCTAAACAGTAAGCCTGAAAATCACTTATATAAACTAAACAGAAAATTCTTCGTAACAAACACAAGTTCATAAAGTAATGCCAAAAAGAAGCTGCCCTCACTCAGAACTCAGAAGCAGCAACATAAAAACGGAAATCTATGTTGCACAAAGCATTAGCATTTAGCACAAAGTTGACAAACAAAAGTTGTCAGGTATAACTTCAGGCTCCATGACAGCTTCGGTTTTCATTACTTGAATGTCACTCTTGCAGTGGAATACATTTACACAAATATTTTTCCTCTATGCTCTTCTAAGCACAATGCAAGATGTAGATCCTTTGAAAATTCATCCATATTCTTACAGTTTAGTTGTCCTGAAAACTGCTGTTCATTTCCAACACTAGAATGGAAGGAAAATCGAAAATGTTGAACATTTTCAGATTTTCATATGCTTCATCTTGTCGAAACAGGGCATTCGCGATGCTCGGTCCAGTGTACCTTTATATAGAGGGGATAAAGTGCAAGCACTGCCACTACGGATTATCCATTTTTTCAAGGAGACAAAGTTCAGAGCTCACTGCTGCATCTTTAAATGCTGCAACAAACATCCCTTGATGCCATTGCCACAGGAAGGAGCAAAGTTGAAACTGAAGTATAACAGGCAGGAAACAAACATCTAATCTTCTGAAAGAAACCATCTAAATGCAATAATCACAAGATCTTAACCAGGCTTCTATTAATCATTTCATTTCTAGCAGGCACTCCTACAACATTTATTAAGAAAATATCTTTAGCATTTGCACTAGTCTGAAGTATTAACTTGTCTTTATATATTTAGATTGCTACAAAGGAAATGATAGCTAAAGAACGATAACACAGTAAACACCCTGGTAAAACTTGACTATCAAGCAACAGATTAAACTTATGCTTGATCAAAGGAGAAAAAGCCAACACTTTGCCTAATGTGCAGACATACTGTCAATACCTAGAAGGAGAAGGAAGGAAAATTAAGTCCAACTACACCACAAGGCATGAGAAAGTAGAGAGTGCGCAAAGTCCAATGCAATAAAAAGACCAGCACAAGTTAAAAATACCAAGTCAGGCCCTGCTAGAGACGAAAGAAGAAATCCAAATAGAAACCCAAGGCTGAATGCATTGTCGAGCAACATCTATGGAAAAGAAAAAATATACTTCATTGATTTGGTGGAAATAGAAAGAATTTTAATTGTACTTCACTACAATACCCTTCTTATCTTAGTTCAAAATTTTAGTTGACATCAATTTAGTCTTTTAGCCCCTTACCCCATCCAATCCTCTAATATGGACACAAAATTATAAGTCAGCTAGTCAGAAGTTGATCAAAATCCACACTCTTTCCCATCCATCTTCCTTTCCTCAACAATCAACAACAGTGTTTCTCTCAATCTCCTCTAACTTTTTGCCCTAAACAAAAATACACCAAGTGTCTTTAAAATGAGAGGATATCGTGGAAATATTTAGAACAGAGTTTGTTTTGAGGCAATATTGTTTTGTAACATAGCACATACAATTCTGGGGTTCCAAGGAAATATCAACTGCACATCTTCCATAAGTGTTTCCATAACATAATACCAAATTACGTATAGGCCAAAAATATAATGAAGGAATGAGAAATTATAAGAAAGTAAATAGAAGCTGCTAATACTGTTACCGCCAAATGCTGATGTTGAGCCACCAAAAGCAGGAGTTGAAGAAGATCCAAAAGCAGGGGATGATGAAGCACCAAACACTGAAGTTGAACCTAAAGGAGAAGAGGATTGGGCACCAAACACACCAGTAGATGTACCACCAAAAATGGAACCCCCTGTCTGTGAACCAAATGGGCTTGCACTACCAAAGGGTTTAGGAGCAAATGGATTGCTACTAGCATTACTGACTTGCCCAAAAACTGGTTGTGACCCAAATGCGCTAGATGATTGCCCAAAGGCTGTTGGACACACCAGAAAATTACTAGACATGCAATAGATCATGGACGGATAACAGCTACTTATTCACTTACAAACAAATTTAATAAACTTAAAAAAATTTTGTGAGCACATTATTATTCACATAAATTGGAAATGGGATGAGAAGAAAATGATAGATGGACGTAGGCAGCTAACAACTAAAAGTCAAGCTCGTATTTAGCTAACTAGTTACAATCCGATGGATTCACTAATGAATATGGTCATAAGGCTTAATAAGGGCACATTCAGGTCAAAACTAAAAAAAAGGGAAAAATTTTTAACATTGGATTTAATAGAGGAAAGAGAAAAGAACAGAAAGCTAGTGAAAAAATTCTATATTTTCTTTCCAATCAAAAGAAATATAAAATTCAAATTTTATTCAAATCTATTAGAATATCATATGAAGTTATTTATTGTAGTCTCCACAAGTATGTTTGGGCACTTATTTCTCTAATATTTTTTCAATGAAACCAAATCAAGGAAATATGTTTCTCAGTATTTGATCCTCGCTGAAAACTAAAATAAAAATCAAGTCGTGTCTTCCATAATAATAAGAAATTTTTAGAATGCATTATAACCATCAAAACATTAAATTTAACTGTCACAAAATAATTCCAGTATAACTTCAAAAGCAGGATGCATTATCAACCTAGAATCTCCAAACTGAAGAGTCAATGTATACAAACTTTTAACAACAAGAGTCCAGTAGGAAACTTGAAATTAAAGTAAAATCAAGAGAAGAGGAAATAAAGCAAGGTCTGAAAAGAATCGGGTTTTAACATATAACTGAAAAATGACCAATATTAAAAAAGAAAGAAAGATGGCAAACACTTACGGTTGCTTCCGAACATTCTTCCTCTGCAGAATAGAACCAATAGCAGACTTTTCGTTAATCCAAACCGAATAAACTATATGCGATGAAACCTGGAAATCAATGAATTTCCTCTGAATTCAGCAACAACGTGTATGTGAGTGTGTAGGTTTTTACATATATATATATAGACGAATATACAACACGCAAACATCTATATGCTAGGGTTATTATAATATTCGTAAACTACCTAAGAAGAGAAGAGAGGAACGCGGCGGGTGACGTCGATCCAACAGCAACACGTTAAACCCAGAACCGAGTAGCGTACAAACAAATCTGTGTTTAAGGTTCAACTGTGGAGATAGATGTGGAAATGGGGAAAACAGGGAAAAATAGAATTATTGGAGACTCGAGAGTCAAGATGAAGAGAGACAGCAAAATGCACAAAATGGTCGGGCCGGTTAGAGGCCTAAACTTGGGCCCGTCGAGGGCCGGCCCATATTTATTAGCAGTTTTGTCAGACTTGAAGCATGTGGCCTGTAAGCTACACCGGCCCACGGAGCCGGCCTTTTTTTTTAATAAATGAGATCTCATTTGTCACCGGAGCCTGCTCAATATAAAACCATCTACATGGTCGCCTAAATCTCCATATTTATGAAAGGTCCCAAACTTTTGAAACTTAAATACTTTTAGTATTTTTCTCTTCTAAGTAATGAATATTTATTAAGGAAAAAAAAAAAGAGGAAAAATTCAAAATTAAAGTATTTAGAGAATACTCAAAAGGCTCTTTATTAATCTAACTCTTTTTATTTTAGAGAGGCACTAAGTATTTTTTGAGTCCAAATTCTTTAATATTGAAAAATTAAAATTAAAAGTTGATTTGACTCTTCAAATGCAGAAAACCCATCCTCCTAATATTTTTACTCATACTTCTTCCATCATTGGTAAAAAAATGACAACCCAGGTTTATGGGAAAGAGCAAAATAAAGGAATAAATATGAAATGTATTGTTAAATTTGTATAAAATATTCCACTCTCTATTTTTAAAAAGTCCTTGAAGGTGCTCTTTGTATTAAAAATTATACTCGACGTGTCCTTGGTATTTGACATAATTGAAGTTGGTCTACTATTAAAATTTAAAAAAAAAAAAAATCAAAATGACCAGTGTTTGAGCCCCATTTTTGGGTCAAGTGTATTTTGAAATAGTGTTTTGTTGAAAAATAGGAAATTTTTTAAAATTTACGCGTAAAATTATAGGAGAATGTATGGTTGAAAATGAGTTTTTGAAAAAATGGTGACCAAACATAGGTGAGATCGCATATGTGGCTCAATAGGCCTGGTCCAAAAAAGAATTTTTCATAGTTGGGTCCCTAATTGCAATGTACTTTAGAAGAAAAGGAAAACAAATTGCTTTTCAATATCAAATGTTGATAAATATTGATTAAGAACTTCAAAATTTAGATAACGTAGTTCAACATAATATCAAGTCAAACAAAATCTTGAGATTAAGACTTCATAAAAATTGAGATAATGATAACTAGCACACTGATATTATACAACCAGCCTATATGGCATGCAAGTAATAAAGCATCTAAAATTAGACATTTTTCTTTGATTTTAAGGTGATCTATTGATTAATGACAATTGCATGCCACCTATGCTGGTGCTAAGCACCAATAATGCTAAGCCTTTGTTTGGTGCACATTTTGAGTTCAAGAATGCATTTTTTTGTTTGATATAATGGGGAATATGTGGTTGAAAAATAAGGAAATGTTATTGATGTGATGAGAAATATTATTTTATAGAAAAATGTGTGGTTGAAAATGAGTAGAAAAATGAGATTGAAAAATATAATGTGGCTCAACTAGCCATGTCAACGAGCCGAGCCGAGCCACGAGCCGAAACTCAAAGCTCGAGCTCGGCTCAAACAAAACAGGTTCGAGCTTTTTTGGGCCCGAGCCGAGCAAAAGCTCGACCCAAGCTTTCGGCTCGAGCCTTAGCGGGCCGAGCCGGGCCCAAGCCGAGTTGGCTCGTATTTTTTTTAAAAAAATCTTTATA
>CAIGRP010067005.1:0-13408 GCA_903798385.1 Fraxinus cuspidata | reverse complement strand
AAAATAATTTTTATTTTAATGGACAATTTCCTTATAAAACAAATCCAAACGAACACTAAATTTTGATGAAAAAATGATTTTCTTGTAAATTTTTTTTGTTTTTTTTGTTTTTTTACTTTTTGGCAATGGAAACAGATTTTTTGACCAATTGTGGACAAAATTATCACTTTAATGGATAATTTTCATGTAAAATAAAGCAAAACGAACACAAAAAGATCCAAAATTTTAAAAATTTCTGGGTGAAAAATAATACAAATCAAACACACTTAATTAACAATTACCTGGAAAATGAATTCTAAGCAATTATTTTCTTTCCACCTATTGTTCAAACGGACCCTAACATATTTTGTCGTTCCATAACTACTAAATCACCTTTTTTAAACTCCTATTTGAAAAACATTATTTAGAAAAAATAATGTTATAAATAATAATTTTTAAAAGAATGTGTGATTAAAAAGTATAAACAAATTTTGATTTCACGAATATTTTATTGTATAAATATGTGGTTGAAAATACATACATAAAAAAATAATTTTCAAATAATGATTGTCAAACAAGAGCTATGTTAAAGATTATCCTATGTTCACAACTTTCATTACTTAGAATGAGTTTCCTATGAATCTCTTAAACCCCTGTTTGATTGTCATTTTTTTGTAAAAAGATAAGTTTTAAATAGTGATTCTTTGAAGAATGTGTTATTAAAATGTAGGAAACATTTTAGATTTTTGTACGAAATATTTTATTATATAAATTGTGATTGAAAATACATAAAAAAAATAAAGAATTTTGAAATAACAATTGTCAAAAACAGGCTAAGAGTCATGTAAAATCTTATTTTCCTATAAACGTGTTAAGAAAACAAATGAAGTCCATAACTTTTACCTCTATTTTCTAAAATTTAGGTTTTTAAAATCATTTTCAATCACATATTTTATGAAATTTTCACACAACTTTTGTCAAAAATTATTAAAATTGTAATTTTTATATATATCAAACAGTTGCAAAGTCAGAATATTTTACTTGTCATAGAAAAGATAAATAAATTGCAACTATACATGAAAATAAGATAGTGTCGGTTACAATTTGGTTTCAATAAGTCAACCTAACCTAAAACTCATTTTTATTTATTTTTTATTGTTGAAACATTCTCTTCCGCGACTCAATTGAAAGCCCGTTTAATTGTATGTTTCTTGAGAATATATATATATATATATATATATTTTTTTTTTTTTTTCTTTTTTGAAGAATATACGATAGAAAAGTAGAGTAAAATTATGGGTGCACTTTCAAAATTATTTTAATAAAAGGACGAGAAATTGAAAATGAATTTTAAAAAATTTGTACCAAGTATATATTTGACTTCGAATAATATCAGTAATAAATATAAATTATAAGTAACTTATAATACTTCAGAAATATATAAAAAAATGTATTTGATCGAATAAATTACTTTTTATTTACATATTTTATAAAATTCATAATTTTTACTTATTTATTCGCAACTCATTTTTATCGATTCATAATTTTATTTAGCACCTCAGGTTTACAGCTATGATCTAATTCAACTAAATAAATGCCTCATTTACTCCAAGAAGGCTTTTATACTCGTCAAAATTTCATACTGGGGGAGTAATTCCAGAGGAAACAGACTGAAGAAAACGTTAAACAAAACATTAAATTATTCTCTGTGAGATTCTTTCACATTTTTATTTGCATGCAGAAACCTGAAATTTTGACAGTACTAAATTTGGCCATTTTCACCTTCACGTTCTGCTCAAATTTTCCAAACTGCTCTTCAGACTTCATTTTCTTATCCTGTCTCTGTCTCTGCAAAGTTTTTTTATTTTTCTCCTTTTCACATCCACTTTGTTGCTTGAGGTGGGGCCTTTTTATTATTTTGGGTTTAGTTCACTTTATCCTGTTCTTGATTCTGAATCTTCAAAACCGTTTTATGTCACAACCAGGTATATATATATATATATATTTATTTTTTTATTTTTTTTTCCTTTTGCTTTTCCGTGGTCTGTTTTCTGCAATCATTTTCTTGCAATTTACACTTTCTTGATGTTACAGTTTTTCATTTTCATGGGTTACCCACCCCCACTCCTACACCCACCTCAACCCCACCAAACAGCACCTTGTTTTGTGTTCTTACCTTTTACTGTTAACATAACAGGTGGGTGGTGCGGTGCCGCGTTGTACTTTACGTACATGTGCTGTGTTCTTTTGTTGTTATGTGGGTTTTAGCTTATGAGTTATTTTAAGCTTTTTGCTTATGCATCTTAGCTTTGTGGTTGCTAGAAACTTGTAGTTTTCTCTAATTTCTGTAGCCTTTTCATCGTTCTCTAAAGATTTCTGATCTGGGTTGTTGCAGATTTGATGCTTTTGCTTGCACTTCAGAAACTCTAGTGAAAATTCTTGGAAACTGTTGTTTCATTATTTTTTTAGATAAAAAAGAAAATTTAAGAAATGGCAGGCGGAGCAGCACCAAAGGCAGATGAGCCAGCGCCACACCCACCAAAGGATCAGCTTCCCAATGTTTCCTACTGCATTACCAGTCCTCCTCCATGGCGTTAGTTTCTTAACATTTTCGTAATATATTTTTCTGTAATTCTTTCAGTCTTTAGTATAAAGTGGTTCATTTAAAAAGTATTTTTCGGTGCAGGCAGAATAGTCATTAATTTTCTGCTTTTCATTATAAGCTCTGTGTATACGCTATTACTCTTTCTGCCATTTATTTTACGTTTTCTGGGTGGTCTTGGTAGGAATGGCTTGTTTTAGCGTAGCCATGTTGTTATCTATGGTCTGGGTCAATTAGTAACTTATGGGTTCTGATTCATGCAAAATTTGCCAATCTTCAACTGTTCAATCTGTTTTGCTATTGAATGATGCACAACTGAACTTCATTCTACTTTTCCATATACTGGTGGTCGTGCTATATGCATTATGGGGTTTGGAGAAAAATTGGATAACAGAAACAATTCAATTATTCACCAGATTGTATATATAATATTTAGAATGGATTAGTGGGGTAGTATGCTTTCTGTTTGGAATCTGCCATATGCTTTGGTATGATAGTGACTTATAAAAGATGCTTCTTTTTTTTTTTTTTCCTTTTTACAAAAAATCACTTTATGAACACGTATGAATAACAGTTTACTTTCACGGTTTTACCAAATACCCAATTTGGTACTTTTATTACATGTTAACATAAGAAAACCCAACATGATTTGATGCAACTTTGTTACTGTTAAGGGCTTGCTATATTATTATTCTCAGTTAAGCTATAATGTCACTCTAATGTGATGCCTTCTTCTTTGATTATCAAGAATATCCAGGTATAACGCCGTTGCAATTTTTTAATTGTTACTGGATATTTGTTGAAGATATGCATGCAAAGATGAGGTCATTTTTGCATCTTGTGTTTGTAAAAGTTTTGACAAAATGGTCATTTGTTTGCAGCTGAGGCCATTCTTCTTGGATTTCAACATTATTTAGTGATGCTTGGCACAACAGTGATCATACCGACTGTTCTGGTCCCTCAAATGGGGGGAGGAAATGTGAGGCATTAGAATGTTTACATGCAATTCAATTCTATACACTTTTGTTGTGTCTCGTTGGTATTCACTGACCTACTCAAATACATATTTTTCTTTTTTTCCTTCCAGGAGGAGAAAGCTAAAGTCATTCAGACTCTGCTATTTGTTGCTGGTTTGAACACTCTGCTGCAGTCATGGTTTGGAACCAGATTACCTGCTGTAATTGGAGGGTCTTACACCTTTGTTGCACCCACAATTTCAATTATCCTGTCTGGTCGATGGAGTGATCCAAACCCTGAATCAGTTTGTGTTTTTGATCTCTAGCCCAATGTTTCAGTGAGAAATCCATTAGTGCTAAGGCTATTGAGGCTCAGGTCTCAAGGCATGGCTTTCCAAAGGAAGAGCAAACGAGTATATGAACTGCCCAGAGTTAGTGGTGATATAATTTGGTTCTAATGTGTTTTACCTTGATGATCATGCAGAGATTCAAGAAGATTATGCGGGCCACTCAGGGTGCACTTATTGTTGCCTCAACTATTCAAATAGTCCTAGGCTTTAGTGGGCTTTGGCGTAACGTTGCAAGGTCTTTTTTTGTTATAGAATTAATGTGCTTGCCTCTTAGTTTCATCCGTACTGAGAATATTTGAATCCATGTATTGTCATTGTAATATAACTGGTCAGTACTTGAGAATCCTTCTTTTACGAACTTGTTAATTGGAGACAATGTAACGTGTTTTTAAGTTGTAATCCATCTTAAACTTCTGCTCTTTTGTGCTTGTACTAAATTTGGTTTACTGAGCAAAATTATCTGTCCTATACTTCACTCTTCTTGATCATGTTACTGCAGTGTAGTAATTTGCTGTCATAGATGCTATTTATAAACTGCATGTCTGTTTATGTGTATTGATATGGTTAATTTCTCATAGATACAATTTCTTGTGCATATCATTTATAGTCTCATGCTGTTACATGATATCTAGACCATATTCTAATGCAGTATTTTAAGTTATAGCTAAGTCACTATGTCTGTATAATGCAGGTTTCTGAGTCCACTTTCAATTGTTCCTTTGGTTTCTCTTGTTGGTTTCGGGCTCTATGAGTTTGGGTTCCCTGGGGTACGTATGGATCTTTACAGGGTCTTCTTCCCTCTCTCTCTCTCTCTCTCTCTCTCTCTCTCACTCAGATGACTTTCCTCTGCACACTTTTTTATTTTTGCATACTTTTAATTCTATTGGCTATTGATTTTCACTAAAAGAACTTGTGATGGTTGTCTAGGTTGCCAAATGTGTTGAAATTGGATTGCCGCAGCTCATCATTTTGATTCTCTTTTCTCAGGTAACATTCTTTCTTACACTTTTCTATCATAATCCCTTTCCTACTTTTAGTATCCCACTTCCATTCAATATGTTCGTTGATCAAGTTTACTGTAGGTTACACAAATATGATCTTGTATTTACAAGTATGAGGATGGAATTCATTTTGTAAATGGTTGAAGCATTTGTCATGTATAATTCCTCTGTTTTCCGCTCGATATAATATTTATATTCCTTGTAATTGCAGTATTTGGCCCACGTCATACGCCCAGGAAAGAATATATTAGATCGTTTTGCTGTTATATTCTCTGTGGCAATTGTATGGATTTATGCCTATCTACTTACTGTGGGTGGGGCCTACAATGGGAAGTCACCAAGGACCCAAACAAGCTGCAGAACAGATCATGCTGGACTTATTGGTGCTGCTCCATGGTAAGCTGAGTTTTTACTCTAAATGATACTGATAACATTTTTGGTCTTTGCACACTGTATCAAGTTAATTTCATGATGCACTCAATTATTCTATCTATTTTAAAAGGAGATTGATAGGGTAAACATGTGATGCATAAATTTTTTGGCTCCTTCTGGTGGATTGTTTAATGGCTATCATGCACTCTACGCCACTTCAATGATGGTTGTTCGGAGGATGGCAAACATTTGTCATTGTGTACGAAGAGAGTTCCGGTTCTATTTGTATATGAGTGCAGTAATTGTTCACTGGATTTCTCGGGGACTTTGATTGTACAGAGCCTTCATCCTTTTCTTGAAATATGGAAGGAATTATTTTGAGCCATTCATGTTCCATGGACCTTAAAAGTTGATTAAATGAGTTTTCCACTTGTGACTTGATTCTTATAGATTTACTTAGAATTGGAAACAAATTGTAATGGCGATACATGGTTTGGTACTATCAAAATGATGGGCACCTTTTTGGCATTTTACTTTGGATGTTTAGCTTATTCATAGAGATCAATTATCTTATTAGTGGTACGGTGACATGATGATGTGTGGTCAAACAGAGTTTAAATGGCTTTATTCGGTTTGCTTATGCAGGATAAGAGTTCCATACCCCTTCCAATGGGGAGCACCTTCATTTGATGCTGGTGAAGCCTTTGCCATGATGATGGCTGCGTTTGTTTCTCTAGTAGAGGTTTGTTTTCGTCTTATCATTGCTCAGAATTATTAGAATTTCATTTCTCTATTATTTCGGTGAACATTGGTAATGGATCACAGAATGGAATTGTAGATTTTAGTCAGTTCATTTTCTCTGTGTTGTCCTCATTTTATAATATTGAGATGTACAAATAAATCTGCCTAGCTAGGAAGTAAGGCTCATTTAGGCTGCCAATTGTGACTCCGTTTGGGTTACCCAAGGTCAGTTAATTTTGTGAGTACCTTTTTCCTCTGGTCCCCCTCTTCTCCTTGTATTTTCTCATTTTTGGCTTGTCGTCTTTATTAGTTCTATTTTCTTCATCTTTTAATGTGTTCATCTTTCACTCTCCCTCTAATTCTCTTCACCTTCATATAATATACCTAATTTCACAAATCTGTCTTCCTTGCTCCCATTTTCCTCATGTTTAATGTCATTAAAATGTCTGACTTCTAATATATGAAATGTGCCATGGAGAACAGACTATCTATATTCCTGGACGAGTTGAATACTCCTTTAATATTTGATAGTTGCTTGATAATTGGGTGGAAGAGATGTCATTTTCATTTCTCTTCTTTAGGTTAAAGGAAAAGGAGCATGGTTTATTTGTCTTCGCTAGCTTGAATTTCTTGTTTGAAACCCAAAATGTGCTGTCTTTTGATGTTTTAATTCGATATAGCTAACTCTTGTTTTTTCACATGTTTTCCAATGTTAAATGCAGTCTACAGGTGCCTTTTTCGCTGTCTCAAGATATGCCAGTGCAACCCCGATGCCACCATCTATTCTCAGCCGTGGTGTAGGCTGGCAGGTATATAGAGCATCTTACAGACCGCTGTCCAACTCCACCTCCACCCACCAAAACACATTTGAAGAGAATAAGTGAAACAACAATAAGAACGACCCTTTGTTCCCCATAAACTTGAAGTTGGCTACACATACCCAATTTCACCATGCTTGATCTCTGACCTGTATTTGCTGAAATGTCCAATGAAATTAGAATGTTTCGATAACATGAAGTCATTTAATTTTTGTCTAACTCTCCCTTTTAACTTCCCTTTTTAACATGTTCTACTTGGGATTGCATGCATCATTGTTGTGATTTATGCAAGGTTAAGATTATTGCCTGAACTGAATTGGTTGCATTGTTCATGCATCAAAATCATCTTCTTTGGACATTGTAGATTCCTAGGACACAATATGTAGTGAAATAAAAGATCGCTATGCTTGATTGATATATGAATGGTTGAACACCACAAGAGGCACAGAACTGAGATTTTTATGATGATTGATATAATAAACTAATGATTACCTTTCAACTATACGGCTCGAAGTCGTAGGGGCCAAATGCTCGTTTATCTAAGTTTTAAAATCGGAAAAAGATATTGTATGTGAATGTGCAGTTGGCTAATAAAATTAAGAATGTGTACTGTATACTCCACCTTCCTCTCATTGCCTTGGCTCTAGGTATATTTTAACATGTTGATTCTTATAAACTCTGAAACCTGCAGGGATTAACAATCTTGCCAAATTATTCAAATAACATCCACATTAAAATAATACTCCAAGTAAGATGTTGAAGTGAATAGTCCGTAAACATTTGATGTCAAATAAACATTCCAAAAGACATTTCTGGTTGTGGATTTGGAAGATGAACTGCCTAACTTATTCTTTCTGTTTAATTTCAGATTTATCTTCACTGATAAATTTATCCCTTTGCTGGTAAATGGGTGAATAATTAATGTGAACACTTTTTATGCTTTTGAAAGATAACTGGAAAGATGATGACATTTGCACTTCATCATTCCGGTTGAGAATCTCCCTTGTTTTGCTTGGTCATTTGGAACATAAAGCTCCATTACTGAATGATTTTTCTCATGACATTTCCTATTAATATCAGAGCGTTTGATAGTAATTTCAACATAAGGGCCGACTTTTAGAATATCTATTTTTGGCCTATATTGACTTCTCAGGGTGTTGCCATCTTATTGTCCGGGCTGTTTGGAACCGGGAATGGGTCATCAGTTTCTGTGTAAGATACTTATTTTTTCTGCTTTTTTATTACTTATAGTTGATTCTGTCATAACTTTCTTCTGATGCTTTTCTTGGCTTCCATACAGTGAGAATGCAGGCCTATTAGCGCTAACTCGTGTAGGTAGTCGAAGAGTTGTGCAAATATCTGCTGGATTCATGATTTTCTTTTCCATTCTCGGTAATTTTATTTTTCAGATTTTTGATCATTGAAGATGCAACTTTTCCCATGTCTTAGTTGAACAAATATAACCATGCAGGAAAATTTGGAGCAGTCTTTGCCTCCATCCCAGCACCTATCGTGGCTGCTTTGTACTGCCTTTTCTTCGCCTATGTTGGTATGTGTATACTATCTAAACCAGATCTCATTACTAAATTTTGGTAACCTTTGATTCGTGTGATTTGCTAATAATTTGTGGATTATGAATGTGCAGGTTCATCGGGTTTAAGTTTTCTTCAGTTCTGCAACCTCAATAGTTTCCGGACCAAATTCATATTGGGTTTTTCCATTTTTATGGGTTTGTCTGTGCCTCAGTACTTCAATGAATACACTGCTATTCGAGGATTTGGTCCTGTCCACACATCGGGTAGATGGGTATGCACAAATTTAACCAACTTCTAAATCTCTTCAATATTTTAGGGTTAACTTACAAAAACATGATTCTTTTTTCTTGGTCAGTTCAACGACATAGTCAATGTCCCTTTCTCGTCTGAAGCTTTTGTGGCCGGTATAGTGGCGTATTTTCTGGACAACACGATGCACAAGAAGGATTCCCAGATAAGGAAAGACCGGGGCAAACATTGGTGGGACAAATTCCATTCCTTCAAGACTGACACGAGAAGTGAGGAATTCTATTCCCTTCCCTTCAATCTCAACAAATATTTCCCATCTGTGTAATTATTGGGAGAACGGATTTCCTCGGATTTTGCTCTTACGTAGTTCTTAAACTAATGTGTGCCAAGAGACTATTTTGACCATTGAAAAGAAATATAAATAGCCTGGCCTTCTGAAGAATATGTTGGTTTATGTATCTTTTGTTGCAAATTCATCAGTTGTATATACAAACTTATGACAAGTTTGCTGCTTTATATTCTGAGGTTGTAACCTCAGTTTAGCATGTATGGCCTAGATTATGAGCTTGGCCAACCGTGCCGTTGTCATCCTGATTATTAACACATCATTATGGTCCTCATGTCATCAGATTGGAACCTAGTCGAGGGGATCTATGTATTGGCACCAGCCAGAAAGTCACTGTAATTTTATAGGTTACATGAAATTCCTTGCATTACAAAATTGTGATCTGAATAGTGTTATCTAGGAACACAACCCGTCTTAGATGGCACTAGAATATTTGACCTATTTAATTGACTTTGTTTAGTATCATTTAATGTCATGTAGACTGGTGTTTGAACGCCATTGGTGCTATATTTATGGGTACTAGTTACCAATGGGGTATATGTAAAGTTTCGTGTACATTTTGCACTTCTGCATCATTTTCTCCGACAGCCAAAAAGAAACAGAAAATCATGTTTTTGTCATTTTAAATACAATATTTCAATTTATTTTGTAAGCTATAATAGTATATTATTTTCAACAAAGTAATTAAATACTTATATATTTACATGGTTAAATGTAATAAATTTGTCTTGTTCTCAATAAATTGAAGATCAACTTTTTAATCGTTAAATAAATGGTTTTAACACATGAGAATCACATTTGTATATTTTGAAAGTTTAGGATCCAACATGCCTTATTTAGTAGGTTGGGGATCTTGAACCCAATTGGCAGAGGTTGTGGACTCCAAGTCTCCAACTAGAGATTACCCAAAACAAAAGAAATGATCTAAGGAAGGAAGAAAGAAAAAATCAATCCATCCCACTCGTGGCCTCTAACCTAGTTCTCACCATTCAAGTTTGCCCCTCACATGTCGCCATTCAGAGTTCAAAAATAACGCCAACGACTATAAATTATTCATCTCTCTTTTCCCGTCTTTGACAATAGATTTTAAGAATTATTAATCGTGATGTGTCATATGCTGAAGATGGATATTCCATTCTTGGATGTGCAACGAAGGAGTTGGGCGATGGGGAGGCGATAGAGGTGAGTGGGTTTAGGGGAGATTTTCTATTTCTTGATTTGCTTTCCATATAAAAATGAGATATGTACAAGGCATGTGATGACAAAAACTCGATGGTATGCATTTAGTAGATATCTATTCGTACTATAGACATAAATGTTAGGTATTTTAAAAATTAGGGAAGATTGATTTTTGGCCTATTTGCTTCATTTGAAAAGTTTGAAGACCACGTTTGCAAAATTCTCAACTTATAATAGGTTATGTGATTAAATAAGGGAAGTTAAATATCATTCTACCTCATATATTGTTAAAATAATCAATTCTTTTTCTAAAAAAAAAAATGTTATATGACATAAATTGAAAATGTGATTTAAATAAAGTTCGACTTATATTAAAATATCCAAAGATAGTACAAGAAGATAAAGGTTGAGACTTTATTATAAAGTTTGAAAGTACAAAACTTTTATTGACAAAATCCATTTTTTCTTCCAATTCCATGTTTCCCTTTCGTTTTCCTAAAACTAAATTATACATTATAACTTAGGGAAAATTGCAACAGAAGTCCCAAACCTTTTATTTTGTTATAGAATATACCTTAACCTTTTATTTTTGCAGTTGCAGTCTCAAACCTTTCACTTTAATGGCAACTGGAGTCCATTGGATGGATTTAATCCAGAATCACGTTAGTCAACACTGAAATTGAAATTTTAACTCAAATTGAAAGATTAAATGAGAGGTAAAATGGTTAATATATATGCCTATAATTAAATAATTAAATAAAAAAAGTAAAAAAGAAAAAAGAACTTCGCCTTTTGCAAATCACTCCAACCCTACTTCCAAATCCAAAATAAAAAAAGTAGAACTCGGTGAATTCTTACAACTAACACCAACCAGTGTTGTCACATCAACATCGCCCAACCACTGCCCTCAATCAAATAATTCTACTTTGATTGCTGAAAACCCCAAGCGATCTCTAGGGATGGCAAAAAAATCCGACAAACTCGATACCCGCGGGTGTTCGGGGCGAGGAAACCCGCTTAAACGGGTATTCGGGGAGGGAACGGGGTGGGGAATTTCTCCCCGAGGCGGGGGTGGGGCGGGGACGGGTAACGGGCCCCCCGCCCCGTTTAATTTTTTTTTTTTTTTTTAATTCAATACTTTAAATTGAAATTTTCATTAATTCTAATAAAAAATGACAATTAAAATTATTTAGCTAAATCTAATGAATGAGAGCAATAAAAATAAATTATCAAAAACTAAAAAAAAAATTTTAACGGGGAATAACCNTCTTTTTTTATAATTCAATACTTTAAATTGAAATTTTCATTAGTTCTAATAAAAAATGGCAATTAAAATTATTTATCTAAATCTAATGAATGAGAGCAATAAAAATAAATTATCAAAAACTAAAAAAAAAATTTTAACGGGGAATAACCCCTCATCCCCGCCCCGCCTTAAATGGGGAACGGGGCGGGGAAATGCTTAGCGGGGCGGGGGGCGGGGAGGTATCCCCGCCCCACCCCGTTGCCATCCCTAGTGATCTCTATCGACACCACCCTCAATAAAAAATTTCCCCAAAACCCCAACTATCCTCCATCAGCACCACTCTCAATCAAAGAATTCTTCTTTTCTTATTTATTGTCAAGTAGGAACCTCAAAAAGCTTCAAATCTAATTTGGGAAGTAGATTTACTCTTCATCTAGCGCCAAAAAGAAAAAAAAGGAAATCTGAAAAAAAAATCAGAACCAATTGATAAAACTGCTTTGTATGCTCCACATTCCTCACTACATTCTTGGGGGAGTGCTTTGGGATTCAAAAGGTTCTCAAGAATAAGGCGTTGGCAAATAGGCTTGATCGAAGTGAAGTGCGATTCATTTGGGTGGCGAAGCAATTGATGGCGAAGTGGGTTTTGGATTGGTTGTCAAACTTTAACAAGAGCTGCCCTGACTCTCTTCAACACTATCCTGAAGTGGTTACCTGGTCGACTATCACCTAGAGGGAGCCATGGATGATGCACTCAATATAGTTAAGTGGCTACACACACATGCTCTATCGAATAGTGCTAATCCATGATTATCAGACGAGGTTGATTTTGATCGGGTTTCATGGTAGGGGTAGAGAGGGGTGGGGGTTTGGAGAAGATGAATTTTTTTAATTTAATTATTTAATTATAGAAATATAAATTGACCTTTTTACCCCCTCATATAATGTTGACTAACGAGATTCTGGATGGAACCCGTCCAATGGACTCCAGTTGCTATTAAAGTAATAGGTTTGGTCAGTGGCTGCAAAAATAAAAGGTTAAGGTATATTATGCAACAAAATGAAGGGTTTGAGACCTCCGCTGCAATTTTCCCTTTTAACTTATTCTTAATATTTCATTGGCCCATGTTTGTAAGAATTAAAACCTAAAATTTAAATTATTTTAACCACGTATTTTCATGAAATGTACAATTTTTCAATCACATATTTTATTAATTTTGGGTGCTGCTATTTACATCCCAATTTTTATATATTCATCCCACTATATATCCATCCCTATTAAAATATTAAAATTTTATATTTTCATCCACGTCAAATTTCAATATTGTCCATATTAAATTCATTCATTTAAACACTATAGATCCTCACAAATTTTATATATTCATCTTATTCTAAATACATCTCTAATACAATTTCAAAACTATAAAAAATCACAATACTTATCCAAACTTTAATGTAAAGTCGTTGAGAATGCAATCTATGTTAGAGCTAAAATCATTAATGGTGGGGGCAAGACTTTCATCTCATGACACGATTTTGTTCTTTCTTAAATAACAATAAAAATTGTTGAAATTTGTTTTCATGTATATTCTCCAATGGTAATACTAAATTCATCAAATTCATAATAAACGTAATCTTTACTTTTTCAATTTTTTCTTCATATATTGCTATTATCATGTATTTCATCTCACGATAATCCTTCCATTGTTTTGATTTCTGTTGACCATACAAATAAAACCCAATTAAATGGTCCAAAAATGGAAGTCCAATTAGGAAATTCGAAGTATGGGTCCAAACGAGACCATGAAAAGTCCTAAGACAGTACTCGGGACAGAATCATTAGCGGGGGCCCAATATCGCCCAATCCGCTAAGTCGCCCAAGGTCGAGGCGAGCATTATCGCCCAAACGTGCAGAACGCCCAAGATCTAAGCAAGTATAGCACCTTTATTATTATTATTTAAAGCGAAGGTTATTGAAACAGTTCATTCCACGACCCAAGAGCTTCAATCAGGAGCGGTTAAATATCAAGAAAGATA
>CAIGRP010067000.1:0-14867 GCA_903798385.1 Fraxinus cuspidata | reverse complement strand
ATATATATATATATATACGCATCTCTACCAATATATAAAATAAATATTTGGTGTGGGTGAGATGAAATAATTAACGTAATATTAAGTTTAGATAAAAGAGAGTTCGAGTATCATTATATAAAATTTTGCACCTGTCAAATGTTGAACGGTATTGTAAACATGATTTAAGATTTCTATAAAGTCTAGAAGTTACATCATAAAATGTCCATCAAATTAACAAGAGTAAGTAAAGCTCCTTATATGATGATTATTATTTTTGTGTAAAATTGATATGAAAATTTATCATTAACATAGTACACCAAGATAGTGAATTGTTTGATCGAAACTAAATTTAAATTTGAGTTTTAGACTGATCGAATTGTTTGTTTAAGCTCGTTAAACTTCGATACAATATCGAGTCACCTTAATATGAGGAATAGTTCAAATTCATGTCTCGAACCATTTAAACTAAGATACATAATGACCCACATACCAACCTTCACTCATGGGTATAACTTTAATCTTTGATCATGGGTTGCATGAAGAATCCCAGTATTCCTATCCTTTGCTTAAAGAATATTGCAATTCGAATGATAAAGACTAAATTATGCAAAAAAATATCTTTTTTAAAATAAAAGTTTAAATTTTAGTGGGTAACTGGTGTGGGGGTGGTAGCGTTGAAAAAGCATAATACTGCATGGGACTAATATTCAAAAGTAATATATCAACACGACAAGTTGCATTAATTTAATTTTATCTGAATTCTTGGGAATTTCATTATTTAAAAAGATTGTTCCTTTTTGTCTTACATACATACATACATTCATAAATAAGTTATTTTCAATTTTATCAATAAAGAATATTATTATTTTAAAATTACTTATTCAGTTATTAGTGAACTTCGTAATTAGCCAAAATGATTGGGATGTTTTAATTAATTCAAATGGGATGCTTTGGAAGGTTATCAAGAAATACTTATCTTCAAATTTACTTTTGCAAATTTGATGGCCGGAGGCATTGCCACCACAGATGAGAATAGATTCCCCAAGTGTTTTTCTTCCTTTTGCTTTAACATGGTGTCTTATCATGATTGACGTCCCAATTTTAATCTCTACCTTTTATCTTATGCTAACATTATCCTCCATTTTATATTTGATACATTTTTCTATTTCTTATTTTTAATCATATATACATTCTTCAATAAACTAAAATAATATTACAACACAAACTTTTCCTTTCTTTTTAACCACATATTCTTCAAAATATTAATATTCCAAAATACATTTTNATCATATATACATTCTTCAATAAACTAAAATAATATTACAACACAAACTTTTCCTTTCTTTTTAACCACATATTCTTCAAAATATTAATATTCCAAAATACATTTTTTTTCAAAACCTCATTAAAATAGAGCTCAAACGAGGGTTTAATAACGACTACATTTTTTGTTATTAAATTAATTATTTTATTTCAATCAAATACCATATTGTAAACTCTCAGGTTAGGTTATTTTTTCCTCGATCCCTATCCCGAACCCATACGTGTTTCAGCGGGTCTTACTGTAACCGATGATCATAATACCAATTGCCTTTTTTGTTTTTTTAAAGGAAAAATCCATCTTAACTACTATGATGTGGATGGCAAGTAGGACCAATATTGTAACTGGCCATTTTGACAAGTCTTGCTTCATGCTATTTGATGGGTTATGTTTTATTGTCATTGGAAATAGGTTATGTTCGTTAAAGATGCTTCTATAGGAATATTGTAATGTTCAGTTTTTTTATTCATATTTAGTACCAAAGCCCATATTACCCCCAAGAGAGCTAATGAGATGTTGCAAAAATCAGAATGAGTAATTAAGCCCATGTTTGTTTTCCTTCTTAGCAGGCTCAAATTTTCCAAAACTTTAATTTTGGCTTGAAAAGGTCCAACTTATAAAGATAAGCCCAGCACCAAAAATTTGGCCCAATTACTAAAACTTTACCTGAGGTAGTTTTCAGTAAAGACAGCAGTCACAAGAGTCCCAAATACTAAAGCTTTTATATGAATAAATCAAATGGACCATGCTATTTGTACAACCAATAGTTAACATACAGGTTGACGGAACACTCACAATGAGGGGATCCACATTTTTTTTTCCATTCTTTTAATCATATGGGGCCCGCTTGCATGTGAGAGGTTGTCAACCTCTTATGTACAAGTGGAATTTCCCAAATCAAATACTATACCAGAAATTCAGATTCAAATGTTAATCTAAGTTAAAATCAACAATTTATTTTATCCACACTCGCACTTTTCAACCACATATTTCATCAACTTTTATCAAAATCTGCTAAAAATCTAATTTTACTCCCAACCAAACATGGACATAACATATTTTGGTCGCAATAGCATTTGTACACAGCACTCAAAATATTCATATGGGATGTTCGAGAATATGAATCACAGTATTCAAAAGGAAAACGAAATGCATAATATTTGTCTTATACCATCTACATATGCCCTAGCAGAAGGCATCACAGCAGAGCCCTCCCGTTCCACAAAAAATTGTGACATTTACGGGATACATTTACTTCTGATTCAAAACAGATTGAAGCTAATAAACCCTCCAAAAGTAGCTTTCTTCTTCAACTACAACCAGTTCATCCAGACACGACGAAGGAAAAAAAAAATCTTTGTATTTGGTTTCTCAATCCAAATCCATGATATATATATAAACATTTCAGGTCCATTATAATCTTTTTCCATCTCCATAGTCTAGCATAGTATCGAAATGTGGGTATGAAGTCTTTAATCCAACACATTGCCAACAAAAGCACAAGTAGAATAAAATTAAGCCAAATAAGCAGCATGTCAACATGCAGACGAACGTTTGACACAAGTTGAACTTGGATATACCGGACCACTGGCATGGGGTAAAGATTATAAATTAGAAAACACGCTACAAAATGAAAATGAAATAAGTTCTGATGAGAGAAGAAATTCGGGTTTGAATTAAAGAGAAGGATAATCTAGAATTCAAGAAGACAAAATTAAGGTAGGCCAAAACCTCTAACTACTAGGAACCTGTTGGGATATAAGCTATTGTCTCATCACTTAAAGCACTTGGCATCCAACAAAGCCTCACCCTCAAAAGGCTCGGCATCTTCAATCATTTGGCTAACACGCTCCTTTTGAGCTTCATCGCTGATATCCACCTTGGTCCACTCGTAAAGCTCCATGTCATAGCATTCATCGAGAACAAACTGAGGAATTTCTTTCCCACGGAAAAGCCACAATCCCTTCACCTTGAAAGGGGGTTCAGAACCAATCACTAACATTTTCCCAAACGCGTATTTGCGTGCCAGATCCATTCGCTGCAGAAATCCACTCACCTTGTTCAAAGTCACAAACGAGACGGTGTTTTCATCATTGTACTTGTAGTTGCAGAACCACAGAGAGTATCCCTCGGGATCATACATGTCCCAAAATCCTGGAAAGTTAAGGAAACCATGGGCATTATAAGCAAGCACAAAAGGAATTTACTCGTTCTCATAATGAATCCAAACAAGACATACATGCCTGAGAATTTTACATAATCTAAAAAGTTATAACTCTAAATCATTTGAGTTATCTAAGCAGCAAGTGTAGAAATTTCCCCTATTATGTCTAGAGAAAATAATAGAAGGTTATCATTCAATCACCAATTCATTCCCAAAAATGAGCTTTTGCCAAAAGTGTTTATCATGTTGGTAATCAGAAACTAAAATAATTCTCAATCTTAGCCAATATGATACTTCCGACACAATGTCCAGGGCGAGAGTGAGCGAGAGTAAAATCAAGTGAACATCCGTAGTCAGACAAATTTAGAATCCTCCTGTGAAAGCAGTGTGTGAGAAATAATTACCTTTAATGGCGACCTCGCGGAAGTTGGTCTTAGTGTTGGAATAAAGTCTCTTCCATTCGTCCAATATCATCTTACTTGGAGGCAAAAGATCCAAAGGATTCTTTGCTTTTGGCTTAGGTGCTTCTTCTTCCTCTTCTACTTCTTTAGGCTTCACATCTTCCTTCTTAGCCTCTTTCTTCGGTTCATCCTTTGGATTGGGTTTTGCAGATTCTTTTGCCTGCACAGGCTTCTTGGATGCAACAGGTGGAACAGAGTCCACTTGCTTTACATCACCCAACACTTTGTGAAATTTTGGCTGATTAACCATGGTCCAGAAGTATCTCTCAACATGTGGGAATTCCGAGGTAAAGCTCTTGGTCATAATTTGCTTGAATCCATAACTAAGGTTGCATGTCATAATAATGTCAGCCAGAGAGACCCCATGTCCTACCAAATAAGTGTTAGAGGCAAGATGGGTATTCAAAGCTCCAAGAGCTCTCTTCAACGAAGAAATTGCAGCCTCCTCAGCCTTCGAAAACAATAAAGAAATTGAGCAAGTTATAATCAATATGATTTCAGGTGGTTAAGAATAGCAAACATGTACGAGTGTTAATGTGAACATTAAAAGATTGACATACCGGAGGTAGATATTGAGCGAAACCAATTCGTGGAAGATACCAACGCCCTATATTCACATCAATCTCTGTAGTAGCGAAGTCAATCCATTGTTCAATGCAGCCCTATCAAAACCAATGAATCAATGCAATAGGACAAGAGAATATAGTTCATCACAAGGATAGAGCTTCAAAGGCAATCAAAGATGTCATTTAAAACAATAAAACCAGCTATTTGTTCGTTCCGTTAAAAACTAGAGCCTTAATGCCTTACATAATCATACAAGGAAGTGCCATACAAGGGGTTCTCGGGCTGCAACTTTGTTACTGTATAAATTAAGAAATGACATGTCAAAACAAACACTGACATAAAGTCAAGACTTCAAATGTAGAATGACAGCGTAGTCTCACCATAGCGTGCAATAGCATTACTTTCAAATATTGGGCCATCAGGGGTTTCAAGAACAGGAACCTACAGCAAGAAAATTAGAAGATCAGGAAAAGAAGTGAAATATTCAATTTTAATACACGATATTATCATATACCTTTCCTATAGGATTCATCTTGAGAAACTCAGGAGTCTGATTTGATATACCCATCTCAAAACTCTTCGACAGTTCAATTTTAACACCACTATATTCTGCTGCAATGAGACTCTTAAAGGCATTTTTGTGTGTACTAATTGCGTGGAAAATCTGGATAGAAGAGTAGACAAATTAAAGAAACTAAATTGAATACAATCATAACAGAATACATGTTAATATCTTGGCATGCACTGAAGAAACATGCAATCCAAAGACAAATTTAGTCCCATATTTCGCAAGAATTGAGACAATAAACAAAAGAATTTGGCATTTAAAAAGTCTTAGCCACATGATAGTAACTGCAATATGCCATTGAATGAGGTGAAAACAAATCAAATGCCATAAATAGAGGCTATGTGCTACAATGCTCAAACGACTTTAAAAACAGAAGAGCAAACAAAAATGTTCTGTTGGTGTAAAAAGAATGAAGTGGATAGAAACATCCAAGATTTCATCGCAAGGATTTTAATGGTAAAACCCAATTCAAGTCAATTGTGTATAAAAATTTAACCAACATAAAAGAGACAAAGATTGACCTTTTAAAATGGAACAAGAAGTCTTAGTATGCTATTAGAGCCCAATATGCTCAAATCAGCCATTTGGTCAATGTAAAGCTCAAGTGAGCAGGAAGATGTGCACCATCTAGCGAGGGCAATTTAAGGGAATTTTAAGATGGAATCCAAAAGTCTTGATAAAGAATCTACAGTGCACCCATATTATAGCTTTCCTCTATCCCTCAATCACAAATGTCCTGATAAATCTTTTAACATGATAATCAATAAGTATTATATCTTCAATTCAAATTATAAATCTGCACCACCAATCAAACCAACATAATCATAATTTGCAGTACCGTCCAATTAAAGGGAAAAAAATCAATCTGTTCACATTTTCTCTAACATAAAAAAAATATGGACAACACCCAGACACAGAAATTAGCAAAAGACTAAATCTTGAAACGAATCAATTACAAAAAATAATAATAATAATAATAATAATAATGAAAAATGAAGCACTCACCATAGCCATGGCTTCACTGCAACAATTTGTTCACTCTTTAACAAAGAAAAATCAACACGTGAGCAAATCCTAAACAAAACCTTAAAAACTTGAAGGAAAAAAGGGATCAGGATGAGTAAGAATTTACCTTTAGAAAGAGAAGACACACTCTGATGTAGTGAGAGAGTGTGCAAACGTGTAGGATGTAGATTATTTGAGAGAGGAGGTATAGGGTTGTAGTACAAAAAAGGTCATGGAATATGCTTATGGTTTTTCCTTTGTGCTTTGACAGGGAAGGGTGATTTAGGAATTCTGACAACTTTGGATTTGCACCTGATACGCACGCGAAGGATCTAACAAAGATGGAATTCACAAAAATGTCGAAATTTATGTTTCTCGTCTAATTTTGATACCCATTGTAAAAGTTTGTCAAATTTGACCTCAAAATTTTCATTATAACCTTAATGAAGGAAAAGAAAAAAAAAATCAAGTTTTTTATTTGGCTGTGGCGCAATCCTCGAGGCAATGAAGTAACTTTCGTGAGAAACTAACATTATGTGTAAGTTATGAGTTTTTCCCTTTGAACAATCTCCTGAAAAATTAGGGGATTATGAGGCGTCCCCATTGGCCTTGGAAAATCGGGAATTATTTAGTAGGTAATGATCAATTAAAGATTGAGAAAAGAGGAAGATAATGTCAAACATAATTTAACATTATAACATTGCAAAAATACATATACACTAACAAAGAAAAATATCAACATTATTTCATTTTGAGAAAAATAAAAAATGAATTTGCAAGTTGATTAAGTTCTCCATAAATTCCGGTAAAAGGTAATTTTTTGAAATCTTGTTTGTGTTGATAAATAGTGTTGAATTGTTGTTGTTATATATATTATTAAAAGTGATTGACTAATCACAAACCATTAGTCAAAATGAGTTATAAAATTATTGGAGTATCCTAAAAAAATTCATGTTGATTGTGGTGTGTTACTCACAAATTGTGTTACATCATTTTTAAATAAACTTGATAGCAACGAATATAAGGTAGTTGTACATCAATCATGTTATTAATAATGTGAAAATGAATTCTTTGCAACAATGGTAATTGTAGAATATAGAAGCATATGGTAAGGTACAATCCTGACATGTCGTTCTTGAAATTATCTAAACGTTGGGAATGATATTTTAATTTTCATTTGGACATTTTTGAAATGTTGGGAATGACAGTAAAAAGTGGGCAAAACTAGGGAACACTGAGTGTTTTGCATTTCACATATTGCTAGTGGGTAGCATATTCGTTTTGAGTATTCGTGTGTAAGCTCTCCATAGTTGTGTGTGGTGACATACATGTACGGGGGATGCAATGAGGTTTGTTGTCTTGCACGGTGGTACCTCCGTCAATGTGGATGACGATTGGAAATGATTTAGAAACCGAACGACGTCAACTTCATTCAACCATGCATCTCGGGCTTCTTGTGCAAAAGGTAAATCAGTGTATAACTTATGTTTCCCTTACTACACCATGGAGTCCGAGAGAGTTGTGTACAACAGTCATTTACCCCATGGAAAGGGAGTCCCATTGGAATGTTCTATATGCCATTCATTCCCTTCTTGTATCGCCCCCAAACATACATAGACACCAGGATGATTGCCTACCCAACATAAATGGTTAAGAACTGAAAGGTTGACAAGCATGAAAAAATGTGGTTGGTGCGGGCATTTCAAGCACAAAAGGTAGACGTGTAAGAATTCGACACGTTGAGTAACACATGCACTTGATTCTTGTGTCTTTTAATTTTAACAATTGATGTGCTACTCTATATATCACTCTTATTCTAGAGATTTGATGATTCAAATATCCAAATGACATGTCAATATTGGAAATGTTGGCCTGCAACAAAAGTAACATAACACAAGTTTGGATTATAAAACAACCAACATAGATTACATGACTTGTACAACACTCTAACAAACAAAAGTTTTTGCAATAAACAACGAGAACAATTCTGACGGGATGACGACAACACAAAAGCAATCAAACACACCATATTATTCTCGAGCACAAGTACTAGCAAATTAGTGACATCTACTCATCCGCAACAACGGATATAATGGATCTCTCACCAACCTAAATTTGTGAAATATTTTTTGTCATTTTAATGTACTTCTTTAGGTATTAAATACATCATAGAATTGTCAATTAGTGCTAAAATCTTAACTCTATTAAGTACTACAACCATGTTAATTAATACTAAACTAATGTGTTATAAGAAAAAAGAACAAGTTTTATCAAATTAAGAAACAAAGAACAGAAAACTATTTTCACAAATCTAATGCTAAAATTTGTTGCAAACATTACATCTGTTGTCGTGCATCTCCTATTTGTGCGTACAAACAATAATGAACTAGAGAGATATTGAATTTCATTTTTCTGCTCTCTCTCTCTCTCTCTCTCTCTCTACAATGAATCATATTTGTGCAAAGTATGAGCATGTTCGAATTTCCATTCATGTGGGAGATTGTTGGAATTTGGTTTAGAGAATGAAGTTAAGTATGTGAAAGTGACTTTTGTGTCAACTTCGACCAAATATTCGGACATGATTTGATAGTCCATTATGAATATCAATAAACTAACTTATTATATTAGTTGAGTAAATCGTCTTGATATATTTTGAATCTCAAAATCAATTCCGGATAAATGAGAAATTACGGTCCAAAGTTGGATATAAAAGATGATACACAGGCTGGAAAATGACCATTTCACTCGTCTATCACTTGAGTGATAGTCTAGCGATAGGTTAGCGAGAGATATTATAATGAAAATGTGTCACTGTTGCTCGAGCGAGAGGCCAACGACAATAAATGCTATGACCTTTGACAAATGTTGCTGAGTTTGGGACGCGGTATTTTGCTCACAACTTTTCATCTTCTATATAAAGGACCCTTTAAACGTCCATTATATATCTCATATCATTTGTATTGAGTATAATACCAAAAACTCTTGCAAAATACTCTCCAAAAATCATTCTAAAACCATTTTTTCGAGTAGGGAAAAAAGTTCGTCAAGCCCTTTTCGCAACAGAGTCCGCATTTTTCTTAGGCACGACTTCAAACACAATGGAGCGTCGGAGTGGCATTTGAACCGGGCTTACCAAGACCTGTCCTACACAAAATAAGAAACGCTTAACAAGTAAACCATCGAGTTCTTCATCAAATAAAACACCAAACCTACAACTTTAAGCTAACAAAAATGGAATATTGGAAATGGGTTTTCTATTTTTTGCTAACCTTTGGAAAAAAGGCTGAGGGAAGTGGTGGTAGAAAAGTTGAGTGGCCTGAAGGCAATGCTAGCGGTAGTTGGAGTGCTACTGATAGAGAGGATCTGGAACTTTCCAAGAAGGCCACGCGATATGCTATGAATCACTAATACAGCCATCTCTATGCGAATACGTGAAGCTCAATACCCAAGGAAATTGAAGAAGAAATTCTCCCATTGAGTTCGCCGCTGCTCGCATCGATCTCCTTCTTCTTTCTACCGATCACTGTTCCGACGGAGCCTAGCACGCTCGACTGCGTCCCCTCGCCGAGTTCTAGGTCCACCGTCGGAGACGATCGTCTCAAGCCCAAATCTTTGGAGGGTTCATATTTTTATATTTTATTTGAAAACTTTAAAAACATGATAAAAATGTTAGCTTAACAAAAACGAAGTACTTGTGTTGAGTATATTTGACTCGTGTGTGTGGGTTGGATTCTCCAAACACTTTCGATGTTCCATTTTCATTTTTTTTTTTGAAAAATTTGCACAATCAATCCCTAACCAACCTTTAGCACCTCTAGGAAATTCATCTTCATTCTTTAAAATGAATTTTTCAATCCCAAACTTTTAGTTGCGTTCACATATTTGGTCATTTTAACAATTTTGTAGACATCAATTTTCTTGGGGTGGTAAAATACTATGATTAACACACTACGATAAAATTGAGTCTTCGAAATGGCGGCAAAAAGTATTTACACGTTTTGCGTCCATCAAAAATGTAGGGGTTGCAAATACATTTGCAATGACACAAGGGGCCATCATGAAAACTATTTACTAGGTATCCTAACGGTTCTGTTGCCGATGCAAAAAATAGGCATTAAAATTTAAAATTATTTAAAAATACATTGTGTCATTCTAAGTAATACTAATTTTTAAGACGGAGCCTTACCATCATAACAAAATTTTAATTTATTATGTTTTTTTGTCACGGTATTATTCCCGTCATTGTAAAAAGAATTTCAAAATTATTTACCACAAATAATTTTTTTTTATTTTTCTTTATTTCCTAACTTATCCCATCAAAGTTAAAAAACTTAACATGAAGAATCGAGAAACCAAAGTACGAATCTAAAAGAATGAGAATGACAACTATGTTGATTGAAAATTTGTTTACTAAATAATAAATCCAGTAATGTAGCTAAGCAAGCTCCATAAATGGCAAAAATCGAAGCAACCATACAAAAGTGTTGTCCACTTGTGAATATCGTTTTTTCCTCACAAAATAACAAGAACCACTAAAAATAAATAAAGAATAAGATTACTTGTACACTTTTGTTGACACTTCTTATGTGTTAAAACTCTAACCATTGATTGAAAAATGTATTTTTAAAATCAACGTATCCAAATCTGCTGACACACAAATAGTATGGCTCATAAGTAAAACTTAAATGTTCATCTCCTTCATTGTCCAACTTTCTCATAGAAGCCTAAAGAGAAGCCTGAAAATGACATGAACTTCCATTAGATAAATTAAGTAGCAATATTGTTACAATAGAAAACTAAGATCTTAATCCAACACCATAAACAATTGTTTAAAGTCATAAAATCTTTGTTATTGAGACTTTAAAAGAATAATTGGAAATAAACTAATGATCTCTCTTTTTGTCTGTGTATTCCCTAAAAAGTGGATGGATACTAAATGATTATTTTCTTCTAAATTTTGTGTTCATTTTCAAATACGGCCAATAGTTACCAACGTTCCTATAAAAAAATTAAAATAAAAAATCAATATTTTCATACGTTCTCAGTTAGCAAATGAAATGTCGATTCTTTACACATAAAAGATAGAAGTGGCTTCTAATCATATTAAAATATACAAATCCGATGCAAAAACTACTAGTCTATGTCCCACTAATACAAGCAATAAATCTTCATTCCCATCAATGGTGTTAATAGGGTTGAACAAAATCAATCCAACCCATTCAAACCAACCCAACAAAAATCAAAATTTAAAGTTAGTTGGGTTAAGTCTCATGTTGAGAATTAAAATCCAACCAACCAACCCAACCCAACCCAATGAATTAAAAAAAACTAATATCTAAAATGAAAAACCTTAAATAGATACAATGGTGTGTAGACAAAATAAAAAGGAGGGACTTAGAATGTACAGATGTCTCTTTTTTTTACTTAAGCTGACTAACGTGAATATTATGTACAAATGCAAAGTCGTTTGACGATAAACTAAAAACTAAGTGCAGGACGATGAAATGAATAAATCCCAAAAAAAATTGTAAAAAATAAAATTCTCCATAATTTCAAACTTATTTATACATTATTTTTCAAAAAGAATTTCTTATAAAAGTAAAAAACAATAGAGTTTTCATGTGATTTCAAACCTTAAAAAATTGTCTAAATTAAACAAAAAAAAAAAAAAAATCGAATCCAACGTGAATTTAGCCCAAGCCCAAACCGACCAACCCAAGCTTGATCGATTTGGGTTAGGTTATGTTTAAACAAATAATTGGGTTGGATTGTTTTAATTTTATATCAAACCGATCGTGTCAAGTTGAATTTGGGTTGTATAAAAAATTGACTCAACTCAACTCACGCCTAGTCCTAGGTGTTACTAAGGAACCTCAATTTCTTGCTTGAAATCTTCATTCTCGAGCCACAAATCTTGAAGTGGTTATGTTTTTTTCTTTCTTTCTTTCTTTTTTTTTTGTATAATTTATATCCCTAGCTCTCTTATCACAGGGGCGGATTTGGCAGTGGGCTGCACTTGGTTGTGGCCCACTGCCCCCCAAGTCCAAATCCAACAAAAATAAAACAAATTAATGGAAGATGGTTTTAATTTTAGACCAACAAGTAACATCACTTGGCAAGCTCAGTCTAATTCTTAAAGCTAATTATTTGTTTTAATTTTTGGCCCAATTCTTAAAACTAACTTTGTTTAATTCTAGTCCAAATCCGCCAAAGGCTCATTTGATTTTGGGAAGGAACTGACGAAATATGCACGTGAAGAATTTTTGTGGAGGAACTACAAATATGAATGTTTCTTCTTTGTGAAACTTCCATCGTAAATATTGTTCTTCCCTATTCCTCATGAAAAAAGTCATTTTGTGAAATTTTTCCTATTTTTACATTGTCACATAACTTATTGTTGCCTAATATAGTAGAAATAATTATAGGTTACCACTTCCTTTTGGAAATAAAAAAATATAGGCAATAATTCTGGAATTTATTTCATTTGCAACCTATGCGCGATGAGTAGGCTACTGATATCAAATTTAGTTTTTTACAATATGAATGAATTTAAGTTGGGATGGAAAATAAAGGGATAAGAATTTATAATTTGAATTTGTGATTGAATTTATAATTTCTTACAATAGAGGGGTATGCATTTATGATTTAGGAATGGAGATTTTATGTTCTGAGTTCTTACAATATGAATGAACTTATGATTTTATCAATTTATGTTTATGGGATATTTTCATATTGTGTTTTGATTTTAATGCTTTTAGTTTTAGATTTTAATATGGATGAAGATCGACATTATGCTAAAAAAGGACCTTGTTATTTTTCTTTTCAAAGAGTGATAAATCTAAGGATACAACTGCAATAACTAATGTTATATTATGACTTTTTTTGATATATATTTATTTTATTCGTACATTAGTTTTTAAAATTTTTTTTGCCCCTGTAACATTTATTTCTGGTTCCGGCCCTGCTTATCCAAGTTACAGAATGAATAATCATGAGATTGGCCTCTCAAAGCAAGTTAAAACCGTACCATTTACTTTTCATGAAGATGTTGACTTGGACAAGGAAACAAAATAGAGTGACTTACCCTTTATCAAAATATTAATTATACGAATAGACAATGATATGATGTCACCATTAAGGAGATGAGGCCACGTGATTCTGATCCAACGATTACCACGTCGGTCAAGATAGCATAAATATGTTCTCTTTGTAATTTAGAATTGGGGGGTTGGATTGTTGATTGAAAAAGGGATAAGAACTTGTACTCAAAATATACAAACACTTGGATTTATTTTCCACTTCTTTGGTGTGTTTATGAGTTATAAAGTTCTATACATGACATAGCAAATTGAATATACATCATATCTATTTTTCCACATATTCACGTTCGCAATTACATGGTTTTAGTTTAATATTGACTGGGCAATCGTCTTTAGCGTGGTCTCTTTTGTTCTGTCGTCGGAGCTCGAACATCTTTGTCTCTCGCCACAAAGTATCTCCCGCATCCATCTTCCTCTTTGCTACAGCCGTTGGTCCGGTAGGAACGCGCTGAAACCGTACTTGACTTGGCGTGAGTGTGTCCGAGCTCATTTTCATGGGTCGACAAAACCCTTATTGTGAGCATGTAATTAAAAAAGAGAAGCAAATCAATTTACTTTTCACGGCGACGATTAAACTGACTCCAGTCCAGGTATATAAGTGAACCAGAAAGAAAGAAAATACGCTGTCCAACCCAGCAATATAGTAAACAAAAATTTTTCAAGTAGAAAAGGCAGCATTTAATTTGTTTGCATTATTTTTGTATTTATGTGTATAGTAACTGTTATTTTCCTACTTTCTGGCACACCTTGCCAAGAAAAAACATATTCATGTACAATACAATTTGAGGGCTCAATTTATAGAGTTCGAATATTTGAAGTCCGACTAGAGTGGGAGGGATGTTGAGATGCAAGCACGAAGAATAAGATGAATATTTTATCAAATTGTTATAAATTATAATGTTACTTTTAAAATGTTTCTAAGTGATTTATTCATGCCTTTTAAACCAAATTTCTATATAATTATTTTACAAAGAACATTACATTTGGCATCCTATCATAATTAATAATTGTATTAGTATTTTTTTTTTCTAATAGTTAGAAATTGCTCTCTTGTTTCGAGTGTTTAGATAGAATATTTTCATTTAATCACTTTTGGTCTATTTGATAAGATAGATTGGATAGTATCAAATGTGATTAGGAAATTTGAAAAAAAAAAAAAGAAAAAAAACACTATCTTATTAAATGGAGGATTTTTTATTTTTATTTTTTAAATAATTTATGACTTGTTGGAGTAGAAGTCCCAATACAACTAACATTCACTTTTGGTTTATGCATCAATAAAAGGAGGATTGTCTTGGCCATCGTCGTCTATCATATTTGGATGGCAAAAAATAGGAGAATTTTTGAGGATTTAAGACCACATGTGGACTACATTGTCAGACGAATCAAAACACACGTATACAAAGTAATGTTTTCTTTGTATTCGAATGTTTTGATTTAATTTGAGTCTTTTGTGATGGGTCTCTAGATCATATCATTTGTATATCTTTCTTTTTGTTGTCCGGAATAATTGTACGAGTCATTTGATTTTGATTTGTCCAATTATACTCCGTGTACTTTTACATGATTTTTTATCAATATAATTTATATTTACCTATATTAAAAAAAAATAGTTTCCATACAGTGGATCGACATTTCTTGTGAATGTGCAATAACTTAAATAATATTGACTAAAGATGCCACAACGTTTCGGGCATGC
>CAIGRP010066998.1:0-17555 GCA_903798385.1 Fraxinus cuspidata | reverse complement strand
TTTTTTTTTTTTTTGTCCATAATTCATTTTGAAATAGTATTTTGATGAAGAATGTGTGGTTAAAAATTAAAGAAAAATTTTGAATTTACATGTAATATTATTTTATTAAAAAATGTGTGATTAAAAATAAAAGTGAAAAAATATATATATCTTAAAAATAATGGAACCAAACAAGGACGTTATATGTGCAATTCATAACTAATTTTGTAAGGACTAAACATGCACATATTCATCAAATATAGGGGAAATATGAAATTATTCACAAGTACTCCCCACTGCCAGGACCACCCACCCGGCCAATGTGGGACCAACGTTACGTCAAGTACCGTACTTGTCACTCCACGGAATTCGTCAACACAAACTAAGAGTCAATGGCTGACGTCCTTGAAGGGTTTAAAGTCAAAAACCCTTAAAACGGTGGCCAATAAAATCAAAGGGTGGTGGCCCACCGCCCGCTGTTGTTTTTAGCTGTTAACCACCGGCTAAGCCTTGAGCTTATCGGCTATCGCCGACGTGGCTTTTGGATAATTCCGCCGCTGCCGACGTATAGCATGTTTGAGCCAATTTTTTTTTGAAAATAATCTAGTATTTTGACGAAGAATATGTGGTTAAAAAATAAAGAAAATTTTTGAATTTAAGTGTAATATCATTTTATTGAAAAATATATAGTTAAAAATAAAAGAAAAAAAAATAATATTTCGAAAATAATTAGGACAAGGGCTTATTTTTTAAATCATTCATTTTTTTTTCTTGAAATGGTGGTTATTGTTTAAATCCCCTTTTTTATTAGAGACGAGCTCGTTACGTTTGCTGCTGCTTCTTACTGAAATAATCACTTCGTTCAAAATTCTCACCAATGAGATTTAAAATAAAAATAATAATAATAATAATATATATTTTTAATTAAAAGATATTTGACCGCATGAAAGGAAATTGTCTTTTTGGCAGAAAAACAATCATGTTATACAAACAGACTCAAAAATAAGTTCAAAAATAGGGAGGACACGTGGAGACACATAATTGAATAATTTGAAAAAAAAAAACACCCAAACAGGTGCTGCCAAGTCAGTCTGTCCATCATTTCCCTATCTTCGAGCCCGCTCCATCATCATTATTCCAGAAAAAAATTGCAGTATCTACATTATTCTGGGTTTCAGACGACGGACCGACCACAGCGGAAAATTAATTTCAGTTTCCCTTTGGACGAAGGAAAACTAACAGAATCAAAGCTTTGAAATATTAATTATTCCGACTAGTTAGAATATTCATGTTCTTGGTGTTCACATTGAAGTGTATTATACGGAAATTGATGGAATATTTGACTTCATAATAGGCAACTTGAAAATGGGTTTGTCGTATTGTCATGCATTTGCACTCTGAAAAGTAACATATCCGAACAATAATCATACGCTAAATTGAGGCACAAAGCAGCAAAATAACTAAGAGGCTAAAAAGCTTAGCCCAGAACATTCTACATAATACTGGGTCGTAGAATAAGCAAGTTTTTCTTCCATGCGTCCATCTTGCCAAATACTGTGTTACAACCAATAATGAAGCGCATATGCATTGATGTAATTTCATGTCTTCAGCAATTTAAGAGCTCTTAATCTTAATTTCAAATCTCGAAGGTGAAAAAACTCGTAAAAGGAAACTTAAATATTCATCGACAAAACCTATGATGTTTCGTTTGATCTACTTCTACTTTATTCTCATTGAATAGGATATGATTAATGAAAGACCTAAACATAAGTAAATCTCCGTAATAGAACTGAAATCTGCATTGAAACCTTTCAAATACATCCAGTAATTTGTTTCTTGTTTTTACCTCGGAGATCTGCCAGAGAGACACCTTCCACACGAGACAAATTTCAGCAAAGTTTTTGACTTCCTCGTTCTGATTTTCAAGCGCGAAAGCTGCATACACAGATATACGTGAGTTCAATCGACACAAACAAATTATAAGATCCTAAAATCACTCACTTGTTGGCGAATCATTTTTAGTTTCACTTCTCATTAATGGCCCAATGGTTTTACCAATTAAAAGGCATGACGTGTGAGAGTCGCAGGCCATTTTAAACAGCAATTTGGAAGGAAAAGTCACCGGGATAACCGGTGCTACTGAAGCAAAAGGTCGTGGTGTAACATGCTTCAGAAATCATAGGTCAAGAAACCGGCCGCCCATATGGACATATAAACTGGATTTGGAGCCAAATCATGCATGGGGAATTAATCACAGGCTTCATAACATCAATTGATTTAGGATTTTAATCATTCATAGACAGCTATATTTTTTCATTAACAAAAATGACAAGGATGGAAATAAAAATCACGAGCAGTCAGTATAGAAATTTTTCTCGTCAAGAATGCAAATGAAGGGGTTGTGCTCAACAGGAATGTACCCAACTGCTTCCATCCAAGCAAACCATAAAAATAATGCTAAAGTGCAAGTAATTCAATTCGGATAGCATTCATGAACCAAATATATAAGACAATTTGAAACACCCTATCAAATCTTAAAACTATTTTTACCTTTCGACGGGTTACTCTAGGAACATTCCAACAAAGCAAGCCTCTTGATCTTGGTTCCAGTCTCCTGCAAAAGAATAAGTACCAGAACCATATCAGTAAAATATCATTGTAAAAATGTACAGGGTGTTTTTATCTTTTTTCTTTTTTGGAAGTGTATAAGGATCACAAAAGAACTACGAACAGATTTTCTTGTTCAAGCTTTTCGGCTATAGAAACAGCTTTGCGCTTTGACCATCCACTTTGTTGTGAACATCTCTCTGCCTGCTGAATTACATGAGCAAGGGATACCTTGCCTCTAACTAGGCTTAGACTCTGATTTCTCTCGCCTAACTTTTTTCGATCTGCAAAAGAAATCCCCGTATTTCTCTGGTCATAGTGTGCCTTTTCATTTTTGGTATCACTCCCTTTAGGTTCTCTTGGAGAAGCTTCTACTTCAACAATTTCAGTTCGACCCATTCCAGTCGTTTCAAATTGGGTTTGAGACGAACCATCTCTACTTTGCTGAAGATTACCTGTCCTAGGCATCCCATTACTGGCAAGTGGGCGAGATGAAATTTCCTGAGATGCAGGTAACATAATTGGTCCTCCCCTAACATTTTTATTTGATTTACATCTAATCTCAATTGTCACATGGGACCGAAGAACTGACTCAAAAGCTTGTAAAATGTGCTCCCTGAATTTTTCTGCCTTAGATTTTGTCAGTGGTGAACTGAACATCAGTTGAACAGTTGGAGCTGCAAAAAATATGAATCTTAGACATACAAGAACTTTTTATACAGTTCAAAAAGAAAAATGTATTTCATGAACTAAATGTCTTGCTGCAGAGGCATTCAGATACCAATTACTCTCTCAAAAATCAAAATAATCACAAACTGGGCGTCACTGTAACAATTAATTGTCACTATAGTCCAAACCAAAAGGGAAACAGAAAGAGCTACAGTACATCTAACTTGAATTTTGTCTTTAATGGCCTCAAAAGCATTTCAAGCTACAGTGCACAGAAAATTATTTCTATTAAAATTGAGGTCAAAATTATATCAAAGCAAGAACTAAAACCAAGAGAAAATTGGATATATTTCACTTGTGTAAAGGCGTAATGCAAGTTAATCCTACCTGCACCGAAACTGACTGAGATCAGCTTTCCTTCTTGATATAGAAACTCTTTTATGCTATTTGTTGGTATCTTATGTAACACATCCAACCAAATTTCTTCAATTTCATGACCAAATTTACCCTGTAATTGCACACCCGTTGCTTTATTTTTATCTTCTGAAGCACTGTACCCCTGTTGAGAGACTGTGTCTATGCTGATACCCTTCATTTTACCACTACGATAAATGTCCCCAGAACTTCCAGCTTGAAAATTAGGCACTTCAGTATGTTTGACATTACTTTTCCTTGGTCCATTTCTTAAAGCAAAATCACTTAATCCTGGGGGACTATGATTAAGACTAGTATCGGCAGAGGAACTTCGTAGCATATACTGCTGATCAGGAGCTAGTTGTAGCAGAGCCGCTGTCAGCCAAGTTATTTTATCATTCGACATTCTCAGCTGCTTTTCAGCTTCGGATAATGTTTTCAGAGCTTGACGGAGTTTTTCCATATCTTCTTTTGATACTGAAATTAACAAATTTTAGCACTCAATTAAGGAAAAGAGAGAAATTGATAAAAGATGAGAAAGTAAAGAGAGGCCAGCTTGCTTAAATATTGAAACTTATAAATTTAGATTAGAAAAGATTGAACGTCATTCATTTTTTAATGGTAATTAGAAAGAAATGAAAACATGGAACCTTAAATGTAGTGCATTAAGAAAAGTCGTAGAGTATCTAGTTTGAAGTATTTTATGAAGTTACATTACCTAGTCGATGTTATTTCAGCTATGTAACTACATTCATATCCCCGATTCCGAAATCCGACATGACGTATTAGACAGACTTAAATAATATGAAAAGACCAAATGGTCCTAGAAAATTGGACTTACATGCTTGCCGCCTGAAAAACTTCCTTCTAGGCCTTTCTTTAATAAAATCGTAGCTTCCAGCCAAAATATCAGTTATAACTGTAGCAAGTTGCGACATTAATGCCAATGGTTCAATACCAGATTCCATGATCTCTCTCAGATTCTTCACAGTATTGACTGTGTCTGCGGATAATGCTAAATCAAGTAGATCTACTAACTTCTCGTCGGATATAAGCCCGACCTGTAAAACACAAAACAATTGCACATATATTGGATGCCCGGATCACAGAAATATGATGCAGGAAGAGGATTTTGAAACTTTTATGCATGTTGAAGGAATGCTGTTGTGCAAATATGGTGACTACAGCAACATGGAAGCAAATAATAAGGCGGCACGATGGAAGAATTAAAATTGCAACAAAAAACAAAGGAGAATTTACGTGGTTCAGCAATTGCCTGTGTAGAGATCATAATATGTCAATAGCTCCGCATAGAGATTACAATTGAGTATCTCTCTCAATCTTTCAAAATCACGAGCCCCATTCATTCCCAAGTTTTCTATCTACCAAATCTTGAACTCGCTTTATCGTGGTAATTACTCTATCCTAACTCTTGCACATTTTCCTTTATGTCTTCCTCTTTCTTCTCTCCCTTTGTATCTTTTCTTTCTCTCTCACACACTTTTTTCACTCTACTAAAAATGAATAAAAAGCATCAACATTTATAGGAGTCACTGGCTTGGCCAATAATTGGGCAATTAGGATATATAGCATGCCTAATCTTGTGCAATGAGGACAACGAAAAACAAGCATCTTTGCCACAAGAAAAACATGGCATAAAGGTAACATAATTTTAACCAAAAATTTTAACACGTCTATTTTATCCTATATCACATGAACAAGTCTTCGCATTGACATAGTCAGCAACCGCAATCAATAGCAGCTTTAGCAAGTCATAATGTGCTACTATGAAGTGAGATTCAGAGTTATATTTAAGAAATCATTAAAGGCAAAAATCACACAGAACTCACCAGTTCCTGTACCAGGGGAACAGAGATTCTCTGCCCAAGCAAACTCAGTTGTTCTAGAGTCATCTCGGCATCCCTCAAAGATCCATCTGATCTTGATGCAATAAGCTTTAGCGCATCCTTATCAATTTCTAAATCTTCCTTCGTAGCAATCCATTGTAGAGTATAGATTATATCTGCATCTTTTAATTTTGGGAAGAAGAATTTCTGGCACCTGGATATTATGATATGAGGCAAGACATCGAGACTAGAGCTGATGAGGATAAAAATGACACGCCTAGGAGCTCGGTCAATGACCTTCATTATTGCATTCCAACAATCATGAGACAATGTATCACATTCATCAAAGATCAAGACTCTGTACTGAGATGGAAGCTGGGAAAGAATCATGTTGTCAAGAAGGTCAGTAATGATTTCAAAGTCAAAATTGCTTACTGAGCCCATTTCCCTTATATTTCGGCTCTTCCCCACATCATATGCAACACAAGAATTGCAAAAGCCACATGGTTTGGGATTCTCCAAAGACTGGCAATTTAACGCTCTGGCAAATATGCGTGCACTGGAGGTCTTTCCAGTTCCATGAGGCCCATAAAACACATAGAGCAAACTGACCTTCCTTTTTGTAACTGCATTGGAAAGAGCCCGTGCTACCAAGTTCTGACCGACCAGATCTCTAAAAGTTCTTGGCATGTACTTTTGAGTGAGATTTTGATGCCTGCCATTGCGATGCCTTCGAAATTTGTGTTGCTTGCCGGATCTACCTTCTGAGACAAGGTCCGTGTCAACTTCCCGTTTTAGTAGGTTGTCGGCATAAATCCCCAGCTCCCCAGAATAATCATGCAGCCAAGCAGCATTCTCTATACTTCCTTGAGATTCAGAAGCATCCAGCAGTAGAGGCAATGCTTCTGCATCAGACTTAGTAGACGAACTTGAATGCTCTGACATGACTGGCCTATCAAGGATATCCCTCCCTTGAGGATTAGAACTACCTATCTTTACCCTTGAGTCAGACAAGCCACAAGAAAGGCTACGTCCAGCCATGTCAAGAAATGATTTCCCTCTGTGATGGATCCTTGACCAGTTCCAAGGAATACCGCAACCATTTCTTGGAATGCCAGTAACAGTCTGATCAGCATGCTCTTTATTCATCTTCTCCATTTGATATTTCTGGTGTGCTCCACCTTGAAAAAATGAATTAGAGGCCACAGAGATTTCATTTTGAGCATCAGCATCTTCGCTAGCCACAGTGGCCCGAGTTCTTCTTGCACCTCGAAACTTACGCCTTTTCCCCCTATTCAGACTGCTTCTGTAGCCACCTGCAGTGGTTCCTGCCGCTTCATCATTCTTTTCAATTTGAGCATTCTTTCCATTGCCATGGTTACAGGAGGAGGCCGTGTCATCGTTTTCTGCATGGAACTCATTTAACTGGTCAGAAAGGGTCTTCGGGTGTACATCTTGTCTATTTCTCCCACTATGTTTAATATTTTTGTCTCTTGAATCAGAGTTTCCAGAAACACGGTCATGTGCTATGTCATTACTGTCTCGTAAATGTTCATGACTCCAGCCAATGACATCATTTCCCAGAAATCTTCTACTCGACTCTTCTCTTTCACCTCTTCTACGTTCCCGAGTAACACTTTTGCTACTGTGGTTGCTCACAGCTGGAACTGCCCGATCATTATGCCTGCTTACCTCACGAATAGATTGGCCTGCTATTGGAGGTGAGCTTATCTCAATCCCGCTACCATCTCTTGGACGATCTATGCCTACGGACAGTCTTCCATTGACCATGGCCTCCTTTTCACCTGTTCTGAGAAGCGCATCAACAGTAGGAGAACGCCATGAAGGCGGACTTGTGGACGGATCTCTCAAAGACCTTGACCTCTGAAGGACAACGAGGTCCCTCATAAGCGCCCTATCAGCCAAAATTGGGCTATGCTTATGCATATGGTTCTTCAAATGAATGCAATTCGTCAAATGAATGTGATTTCTTAGATGATCACTAATGTTACCATTCACATCCTTAAGTATCCGATCGCGAAGAGCCCTGGTCATGATCAGCACATGAATCGATCCAATAACCGAAATATTCTTGAATTAAGCCAAGATATGAGGAAATGATGCATGCCCTTAGTTTACAAACCGTCCAAGATCTTCTAGTTATTGCATAAAGAAATCTACGCAGCCCAATTACAATGCTTGAATCCAAGCCACTGAATATTCCAATATGCTTCCCCACCAACCCACACTTACAATGAAAATCAGCCTCAGGTCCAATGAGGACACTCACAAACCCCGCCAAGAACAAATCCTTCCAAACAGATCATGTGCCACCCACAGTTGAACATAAACAGAATACAGAGCAATAACCGAATCCCATTCAGATTACACCATAAAAATCCAATCTTTACAGTCAAAGACTCAAGTAACTTACATTAGTTCGAAAACTGAGACTGGGTAAGAATTTAAATAGTAAATCTCCAGTTCTTTTGAATTGAGCCAATCAAAAGACTGCATTCACTCTCACTCTTTAGCTTTGTGGACTAGAACTAAAGCGCTATAAAAATTTCACAATAACAGGGAAGTACAATTCAAAAGGCAGAGATTTAAAGAGCATAACTTCGAAAGGAGTAGAAGCAAAAAAAGGACTCGAAAGAACACTACCGTCACCTGAATCATAGAGTTAGAAGCAACTACTTTGTAAAGGATTCCTAGGCAAGTGACCCGTTGCCATCATTAAGCATATCTTTCTCTCTCTAACTCTCACTGTCTCAGATCCCTTTCTCCATGCTTTCACATGAATTTCACCAGGGGTTCTTTCAAGAAAACGATAGACGACACCGCATAAGCCATGTATATTATATATAAAATAAAATACTGTGTGTTTTTTGTTTGTGGCTTTACTAGGGAAAGAGTAGAGAAATTAAAACAATTAGTCGAATGCTGTGGAGATTTGAATTGGTATTACTGGTCGTCTTGCTTACAGGTGAGATTCGGAGTGCTGTTAGAGAAGGGTTAAAGAGAAACAGTATAAACGTCACGTGTATGTATAGTGTATATATATGTAGAGAGAGAAATCGTGAGTTGGGGTTCGGTTGGATGGCGTGAGGGGTGCTGCTGCTGACAAGAAGTACCGCATATGCTACACAGCAAGAAAAAAGCGTCGAGTCCATTTGTTTTCCCTTATTAATCAAAATAAGTAATATCCACTTATCCAATATCATTTTTATCTATTTATAAATTAAACAATTGATACACATTTATTTTTATTTACAAATTTCTTGACATTTATAAGTATTATTTACTTATTTATCACTCATTTCTATTGATTTATAAATTAAATCATTTATAAATTCTTGCCAAACATATTCTAATTCATAAAAAAAAAAAACATCATATGATATTTTATCCCTTGTTTGATCACCATTTTTTTCAAATATATTTTTTTCAACTATGCGTCCTTTGATAAAATAATATTATACTCAATCTAAAAAAATTTCTTTCATTTTTAACCATACATTCTTCATCAATTCATTATGTTAAAATGCACACTATACAAAAAATGAGGCTCAAATAGGCCATTAATTTCGTGATTTGGGCTCCTTTTTTTTTAACATAATTCTAATTATAATTGTAAAGAATATTGAAATTTATAAAACATGAGCAAAATTCAAATAATATCCATAATAAATTTCGAGATTTTTCAAAGACAATTTGATATATGAATGAACGCCCGTTAACTAAAAATATGACTATGGTTAAATGATGGTTGTGCAATATTTGCTGGCTACACATCCTTGGTCGCATAATTTAATCCACGAAAAGTAAGAAATTTCACTTATTTTCACCAATTCAATGTGAAAAATGGAATTGCTCATTCGACAAATTTTGGCCTAGGTCTCATTCATTAGAAATGTTATATTTAAAGAAAAACTCAAAATGATTACTAAACTGTATAAAATAAGAAACTATTTAAAACGTCATATGAAGACGATATATTTTGATCGTATATTTATCTTCTATTAATATTTGGCTTAATCAAGAAATCTCAAAACACACATCATTTTGGCTCAAAAGAATTCTACAAGCTAGTTTTGAAAATTTTTGAATTTTTATCCCCCGAAAGGTCCGTTGAATTCAAGATGGTGATACCATTGAATAAGGACAAAGGTTAGTGGGCAGTTGGGAAATTTGTGCAGCACTGTAGGAGGATTCTACTCCAAGTGCACAAAGTTGCCAGTAAATTATTGAAGGGGTATTTTCGGAAATATCAATGTAGTCGAGCTGGCATGCAAATATGTGAACAACAATTAAAATGAAATAAACAAATTGTAATACCTAATTAATTAAAGACGTAAATACTCAAAATGATTGAAAAGAAAAATAAGGTTCGATTTGGAGAGTTTTTACGGATATTTGGCCCTGTTTAGTCAATAAAGTAATTAATTCCTTTATTTTTTATTTTCAAGATCTCAATAAAGAAATCATTACTATCAAAGGATAAAATTAAAAAAATAAAAATCCAATCGAGAGTGCCAGAGAATCCAAGAATACCCAAGATAATCAATTAGGGTCGAAGGTCACGACTCACGTGTGTGATTTGACTGACCAATGATGGCCGATATATACTTCTGATTATTATAATTAATTAGTTTAGGGGAAAAAGCTAATGAGTGTTAATGCCCTTTCTTACTTAGGGTGAGCAATGTCCAAAAATGTTCTTTAATATAAAGGGTGTGTTTGTGAACACACCTAAGCATTGTCCGTATGGTTTCAACTTTCAAGACATAAATATTTCATTTGTCAAAATAATTTGAACGATTAAGTAGTAATCAATTGATACTTATCATTCATCGAAGCTAAACTCTTGTTTGGAAGCAATTTTCAGCAATTTTAAATCGAAGTTTGTACCGTTATACAGTAAAAAACAACTGCACTTATTGACCGTAGATACAGAATTACCTATGTTCCCTTTTGACATTTAATTCATTTTATTGGAGATAATAGCATGTACAGTATTTTGCATCTTTTTGAGTTAATAATGACAGCGACATAGGGACCCACTTGCATTTTCAATGGTTGAGATTTTGCTTAAATTTCGTGAGAATTCCACCTAGGGATGAACATTTTTCCTGGAACGGGTGGAATCAAGCCGAACCAAGTAGAACCGATTGGTTCCGTTTCGGTTCCTCTATTAAATAGGTCGATTTGGGACAATGCATCGAGAATTGGTCGATCACAGTCCGATTCTTGGTACTACCTTGAAAATCAATAGTAAATTCAGTTCTTCCAAATTTCTCTTTTTGTTTGCACTAAAATGCACTATATCTTCCTTGACCCCAAAATTATTCCCACGTTAAAATTTCATTTTTGTATATGCTTCTTCTTCTTTTCTTTAATGGTAATCAAAATTCATATTTTATTTTTAATGTTAGATTAAAGAATGCCAAGTGATTTCATATATATATATTTGTCTATTTTCAATTGACAAGTAGTTTCAATTCATACTTTATTTTTATATTTTCAAGATAAAGGATCGGACCGGACGGAGTCGGAACCATTTGGTTCAATTCCGATTTGGTTATTTAGTGAGATATAGAATCGATAATTCAATTTCTAAGATTTACATTAGTACTCGATCCTATTCTAAAGCGATTCGATTTCCTTCCGAACTTGACCGAACCAAACCAAGTCCACTCTTAATTCCACCCTGGCACGAGCTAAATATGACGACTTAAATTCATTGTTCATCGATCTCAAAGACACGCCGACGACCATAGACACTTCCGTCTTTAGAAAAAAATTTAGTTTAGGTAAATTTGTTATGCCAAATATTTTTGTTCATGCTATGTGGTTCATTTAATTAATTAGTCCATATTCGATGATCATTATTTTGAGAAAATAAAATTTTAAATATTAATTTTTTTGAAAAATATTTGATTAAAAGTACGAAAAAAAAATAAAAGTTTGTGAAAAATATATTATTGTGTAACTGTATCATTAAAAATGAGTACAATTTTGAAATGATCGTCAAAATAACATGTTGGACGATGAATTTGTTTCATTAGACAATTAAAAAAATTGAAGATGGACAAGACCACGTTTTTTTGTCGTTTAGTCCCTTGGCGTTTTCTATACTTTTTTTCCCATTATAGAAAAATAGATAGTTACATAAGTAAATAAAAGAAAAAAGGTTGAATAATTTAAAAATAAATTACTCCCAGAGTTTCAAAAGCCTACAAGTAATCAATCACAACTTAAATAATTATTACCTGAAAAGAAGCGCATAACAACTTACATGGGCAATGCACGAGGTTTAGCCATTCAACACCTACGATTTCCACGACAGGACAGGTGAAAAACTCCAAGGATATCATTTCAATGGATGCGACGCTTAAGAGGAAAGATTGTACCAAAACTCCTCCACTTATTATATTTGTACAAAAGGTCCTCTAGTTTATTATATGCTAAATTCTTAGTACTTTAGTTGCTGTTGGACGTTAACAAGACAATACATACTGCTCTCAACAGATTAAATTCTCTGTATTAAACTATAATGAAAAATAAATTAATAAACAAGAAAACCCATCTTCATCACTGGTGGTGTCCTGCACATTGATTCGCCATCTTTTTGGCTCATTAGATAATCTGATTGATGGGATAAGGAAGGCTTTTTAAAAAAATAATAATAATAAAAATAAGATCTGATATTATTTATTAACAGAAATTAGAAGTATATTTATCTTTATAAAAAAGAAAAATAAAAATTAACAGTCGAGTGTGACACAAGTGCAAGAAACTAAAGCTCGGAGGACCCAAACGCCAAGAAACAAAAGTTAGACAGACCCAAATACTACAATATCCATAACTCCTAGACATTAACCACAATTATCCCTAAAATTAAAGATAATGAAGTTGATTAATTATTGCGCAGTGTTGAGTTTTGAAGCTAGAATTTAATGATAGCAGCAGTTCTTGACCTTTGTTAAAGATTCCAAACTCCATAGACCCTATAAAAGCAGTGGATAGCATCATACTCACACATTGAAAAGTTTGTGCATGTCTAGTTCCAAAGAGGCAATATCTTGGATACATGTACCAGGATTTACTTCTACTGTAATAAAATATTATTTATTGGGAATACTACCTCTTAGTTCAAGTTATCTATAAATGATAAATAATCTAAGATTGGTACTAAATTATATTACTCCTTATACGTCTCATGCATAGACGTGTAAATCAAGCCATGCCAAATCTATTGTGCGTGCAAAACAACGTGCAAATGGTGGGTGAAGGTCGGACGATTTCAAAGCAAACTTCCGTTCTCAACTATCTACATGCATCTATAACATGTTGTACGATGAAGGAAGAGTAGTAGGAGGTAGCCTATAAAAGAGGCAGAATCGAATGATTACGAGATGTGATTTAACTCCATACAAGGTGTACTTAACCCAAGTATTGATACGTCTATACTTAGCAAAAACCTTATTCATAGATGTCCATTTGGACCAAAACAGGTACTATATGACCTGCTCTTTTGTACTTGGAAAAGAGCGCAATGTATATTCATTGACAACAAAAGGACTACTGCAATTTCCTGTCATGGGAAAGAGCTTACTATGGATAGAGAACGAGGAAACTGAAGTAAAATGGGATGAACATGGAAACAGAACGACATCAGTAATTTACAGATTTACAATCTCAGTAAAGAACTCTTTTCAACTGTCGCGGATCAAGTTAGCTGGTTCACTCAAAACGTACTTCGGTAACTCGTACTTCGCACCTGCAATGAATAATCGGGTCAACATTATGAAAAACTTGAAAGATGTTGATTAGAAGAGCACAAATTAGAATGCGAACCTCTCTCATCGTAGCAGACAGTTAGGTCGGGGTTCTGAACAATTACACCGGCACTTTCCACAATTGCTTGTGCGAGAGTTATATCAGCCTCAGCAGCTGCTTGAAGTGCATCCCAAATCTCTGATAATAACAAAAATATTTGTAGTTCACACATTGGTTTCTATCAGAAGCTTTACTTCACAAAATTCCCACTTACATACTGAAATGCAAGGAAATGCCCAAAAAATCTTAGACTGCTGGAGAAGCAATATTAGTTTCTTCCCCTAAATATTCCAAACATGGCAAGGTATCTCAAAAAACTCTACTACAAAAACAGCAGAGAAAATGAAGTGGGAAAATCAAGAACATATTTCTATTGTGATATAAAATATCACTCTTCGAATGAGCCACTTCTATACCCAAGAAATACTTTAGTCTCCCAAGGTCTTTTATTTCAAACTCTGCAATTTGGTTATTTTAGCAATACTATTTCCTTCAAATCATCTCCCATAACAATTATGTCATCTATTTAGACAATTAGAATAGTAACCTTTCCAGATGTTGAGTGATTAACAAAGAGAGTATGATCTGCCTAACTTTGTAGATACTTCATCTCGACCATAGCTCTAGTGAACCTGCCAACCCATGCTCTAGTAGATTGCTTGAGTCCATATAGAGCCTCTTTTTTTTGGCTTGCTCAACCTATTGATACATTCTCAAATCGAATTGGATTGTTTCTATATGTTGTAAAAGATTATTAAACTTGCAGTCACTTAACATCAATTTTCTTATGAAACGTGATGACTGCATTATTCATGAAATTCGTAAGTTTGCTAATGTCCTAATACTAAACTGCTGTTAATTATATGATGGAATCTGCTGGTTTTTATAGTAGGATGTAACTTGCTGCTGTTATTTGTAGTTAAATGGAACTTGTTGCTTTTGCTGGATGGAACTTGCTCCTTTTGCTAATAGGATCTGTCAATGTTGATTTGTAATGATACTTAGAAGCGAAAGTATTGAACTTTGGCTTGTAATATTTTGTTTTGTCAATGACATATTATTTTGGCTTGTATACAACCAATGTTTTTAACTCGAAATTCTAGAGTTATGTCTATGTTTGAACTCGTATGGAATGTACTAATTTTAATTCGTTGGTGAACCATGGTTTGAAACGGCACCAGACCGTAAAAAAGTGGTTTGGTTTGGTTTAGGAGATAAAATAATTTGGTTTGGAAGTTGGCCAAAAATCATTCAAACCAAACTGTGTTGACCCCTTTACATAGTTAATCACACTTCAGAAAGTTTACCTTTTTGACCACCATAATGTGGAGCAGTGTCCCAAAACTCATCTCGCATCCGTTTTAGTTGTATCCTTGTTATGGGTTCTGAATGCTTCCATGGCATGGGCTTGCGTATCTCCTTTGCTGTTTCTGCAGACAAATTTGCAAAGAAATGACTACAAAGAACTACAACTCTTTGAGCAAATACTGAAGCTACCAACCAACATGCAAGCAGTGTCAGGGAGGTAAAACAAACCTATTATACGCTGTATTAAATAGCTCTAACAAGTAATGATTATAGAGAAGAGTATAACAACATGCAGTCACAAATGAAAAAAACACAGAAGTCGAGTTCTTCTTTCACAATGTATCCAAATAGGATAAGTTCAAGAACGTCATTAATGGCTTCTGCTTTTCAACCTTTGACCCGATTTACCATGCTTATTTATCTTTTAATTTATACTCCTTTTCCAGTAAAACTTCTACTCTCCCACCACTATATACTTCTAGTTTGAGACTTTTATAATAAGAATAACACTGACCATGCTTCAAGGTTAGAACTCAGTTTTCAAGGTATTAGTTTTAAGGGATACTTGATTTGATGAAGCTGGTTCTGAGTCTTCCAAGAGGAATTTTCCGCCGCATTCAAAGAATAAATCAAATACACATATCCACTTCTATAAGGGTAAGGTACAGGTCAAGATGAAAAAGCAAGAGGTGACAACTAGGATAAGGAGTGCATGAATTGTCTCCCGATCCATAGACTAGGCTCTGGCCATAATATTAATTATTTTAAACTATAACCCAAACTTTTTGTGTTTTTATCAACGAATTACTAGAATATACTGTGCAGATTCATCTTCATTTCACTCTCATTCTGAAACATAAAATGTCTCAAAGTCAATGAAGTCCATGGTCATGTTAACCAAAACTACCTAGCTTCGGCACTTATTTCTAATCATTTCAAGGTAAGTTTTTATCCCTTGCATACTGAAAATGCAAGCAATATGTTAGCACATGCGTAAATTAGCCCAATACACATCTGCGAATATTTATCATCGCAGCAAGTAGGATATTGTACCCCAGATATAACGATTATATCTGAACTAATTAGGTGCATATCCACCAATAGTTTTTCACATATAGGAAATAGATTTTGTAAGTACGATTCTTCAGACAATAAAGGTAAAACAACACATTAGTACATAGACTATCAAACTGTTAGCATAGGGATACATATAAAATTAAAGGAGACGAGCTCGGGCAAGATCTGGCAAGCTATTGGGCATCCAAAGACGATTATCAAAGTCCAGCGTCACTTTTTGGTTGCATATTAGCATAAGTAGAAGTGCTATTGAACTTAAATAAACAAACATCCGGTACTTGAAACACCAGGTATTATACATCCTCAAAATAAATTCATCAATCTCATATTATGAATAAGTTGTAACAAAATGATGAAAATGAATATTCTTAAATAAGTAAAATATTCGCATTTCGATTTATCCAATGTCTACTAACCCAAGCTGGTAAACTGATAGTATGGCCATTTTAATTTGAGTAAACTGTCCATTATAAAGTCATCACATTAAAAGTACCACTGAAACGAAAATCACTTGGAAATATAAGATTAAATGATACTATGTTGAATAGGCTTCGACTGCTGAGTCAAAATGAACGCAAAAACATTCAGTTCCTCGTAATTTGAATTTAACAAGGCAGTTCCTAATAATTCAGTTGAAAGCAGATATCCCAGTTGGAATCAATCCTGCCAGTACTAATTCAAATGCCTCTAACAGAAGTTGTCTAACATAGCTCAAATAGGTTACCAAGATAAGATTAAGATCAATTACTCTGGCCACAAAATGAAAAAAAAAATGTTTTTGAGAAATATAATTCTTCCAATGTGGTAAGTTTTCTATGTGAATGAACAACATTTCTAAATTTTGTACTATGTTCTCTTGGCAATTCACCGAACGCCAAAATGCCAGCAATTTCTTCTAAAGTTTTCATCAGTAAATTATGCACAGAAATAAGGGGGGAAATAAACAAGTTTATCTAATAAACATCTATAAGCCTCAAGATTTAATCTAACAACACAGAAAGGCAACCAGATCAAGAAAAAGAACAACATCCACCCAAATTATTCTCACAATTCATAACCTAAATTATTCAAAACCCACAATCAAATAGTCCAGTAAGTAAAGATAACAATAACAGTTTCTTAAAACATAAACTTTCAAGAAAATATCAGACATCGATCAGAATTTCGAAAAATAACTACATGTAAAAGAGTACCATCTCCTTTATCGTGCGATCCAGCGCAACCCATGCTATGCTTTCACTCGCGATCGAAAATTTCTCCCTAAAATTTCCACTCCCTGCAGTTCAATTGAAATACAAACACTATCTACTTGTATTAATATGGAAGAAAAGAGAGTCAAATTCAATTTTATCTTGAGTTTTTTATTCTATTGAAAAAGAGTTGATGCATGAATACAGCTATCTCTCGGTTTTCGAAGACAGCTATATGCTTGAATAATCTTTTCGTTATTGTAAATGGATTTTCGTGCTCATGGGGATCCTGTTTCATTAGAGAGGGCGAGACCAGGAGTAAATTCTGTTTCAACCCACAGTAAACAAATGCGACTCGAGGGGAACAATTTTCCTTCGAAAACGGTGAAGAATAAATATTATTGAAATGAAATTTAATTTTCAAGCATTGTTTCTTTTATTGGACGGGATTCAAAAATAAATAATATTATTTTTAAGCGTGTATATTTGATGATGAAGGCTTGAGAGAGATTTATTTATAAAATATTTTCAGTTGAACGTTTTATGGAATTCTTTTTTTTTTTAATCATCTATTATATATATATATATATATATATATGTTTCATTAGAGAGGGCGAGACCA
>CAIGRP010066987.1:0-12477 GCA_903798385.1 Fraxinus cuspidata | reverse complement strand
TGGTTGTAGTTACTTATTTTGTCAAATATATGATTTTGGAACTTTTTTTTTAAGTATTAACTTTTAAGCTCGTGAAAACATGCTTATAATAATCGGCTCCAATGAGGACTTACGAATTGCTTTGAAAATATGCATTGATCTCAAATAGTCGAGGACTTACGAATTGCCTCAAGAATATAAATCGCTCCAATATAGGACTTACGCCTTATAAATATACGAACTTGAATAAGTGAGAGCTTACAAATTGTCTCAAAAGATGTCACATATAATTTGTCAAAGTTTCGATAGCATCTTCTTTGTAATATGGACTAAATCAACATATAAAATAAATTGGAATCCGTTTGCCCCACAAATTACTCGTGATGATAAAGTGAATAATGACATAACAAATTTCTCCAATATATAATATGTAGAGCCTATCATGTATCATAGTAGGTCATATGCTTACACAACTTAGTATAATAGTAATGCTATAATGAAGCAAGTAACATGTTGAAAATGTAGATAACTTGAAATACGTATTGACAGTACTGAAAATAGTGTTATGACATGCTAGCAATGAAATGGCAAGTGTACTTGACAACAATAATATAATGCATATACTAGCAGTAATAATATAATGATACTAGTAACACAATAATCCTCCAAATTCATAGATGAATATTCATATAATGTGTGGACTTTTGAATAAGGACGATGCTTTAAAGATAAGTAGTTGTGATGAAGCTAATGTAGGGGTGAGAATCTGGATATAAGCACTGTGATAAGCTAATACAAAGGTGATGCTCTGAATGTAAGTAACAGAGGCTGTGATAAGCTGATGCAAAGGCGATACTCTAAATGTAAGTGGTTGTGATAAGCCGATGCAAAGGCTATGCTATGAATGTAAGTAGTAGAGACGATACTCTAAACTTAAGTAGTGGTGATAAGTTTACATCCTTACATGGGAGAGGTACATCCTTGCATAGTTGACAGTTCACACATGCCAAGGACTTCTTGCATGGTGTATGATTCATCCATGCAAGGGATAATATAAGTTCTCTGAAGATAAGTAGATGTAACACAGTTGAAGCTAATGCAGTTGATGCAGAGGCATGATGAGCTCTCTGAAAATAGATATAGTTGTGTTATAGCTAATGTAGCAGTTCGGCTCTGAGTATGTAAGCAGCATGTAATAAGCTGATGCAGATGCATGATGATCTATCTTGAATATAAATGCATCTGTAATGCAACAACTTGTATAGTGAGGCACCTCGCTCTGCAAGGAATGAATATCAAGTTCATGGCTCGTCTTGAGCCATCGGAGTCTTATAAGCATATTGTAAAGCCAGGAATAAATATCGGTGAAGCGGGGAATAAACATCCCGCGAATAAATCTTAAACTATCAGTCTTATAAACTGGTGCTTTCTCTTGAAATTCCAATTCTAGTAGCACTTTGTAGAAACATGGTTGACGTACCATTTCCCACAGTACACATCAATCTTTTGACCTTAAAAAATGCGCCAACAGAATCTCGACCATCCCCATGTGGATGTCACTTGTACATTAGAACAACTTGTTAGGATGCAAAGGCTGTCGGTCGAGAAAATGGCTCAGCTCGGCTAGGGTAAAAAAAAAAACTCAAAACCATTTTTACTCGAACCGTGCCCGAGCTTCGAGTTTCGGCTCACAAACCGGCTCAGCTCATTGACATCCATAGGGTCCGACGACCGTTTGCACTCCAACGGTCAAACAAAAGAAAAATGAGTGAAAGAGACGGGAGATTAGAGTTAGAGAATATACCCAAATTGTGAAATGAATCACATATATAGTGCAATGAAAATGAGCCAAATGTCGTTAATGGGCCGAGTCCAATCCCAAGACGAAGTTACTTAGTTTAATAGGCTCAATTCAATAAATAGTCGATGCCACGTCAGCACATATAGGACCCCCTTCGTCACGCCCATGCCACATAATTTAAGGATATAACAGCCTCAACCACATGTCGACCTATGGGTTTGAGACTTGCAGCCCTGAGATATATTTAGGTGAACTTTTGAGTATGGAGTATTTCGGGTATTGCATACATGTATTTGGTCGCCTCCTTTATGCTACTTATGGTGGAATTTAGGTTTGCTAATTCGTATTTTAAGTTAATCTTAATGTTTAGTACTGGCGTATTGCTGCAAATTGGTTCTTTCAACAAGTCATGTAACAGGAAAACAAAAATCACAACCTGCAGAAACCATTTAATGGTGAAAATTGCTCTATCTAGTGATATGGGCAATGAAAAGAATCGAATTCAATTTTATACACCCCACCTGCCTCAGTTGACATCCTAACAGCAGCAGCTATCTCTTCTGCCTTCTACCGTCTTTCTTATTTCATTTCCTTCGCCCGATGTCATTAGTCTTTTCACAACATTCTCAGTCGTCAATGCTTTCACTAGTTCCTCATGCTGTGTCCATTTCTCTTACAAGAATACCGATTCTCAATACATCAGTTATGAGCACAGCATTTCTAGCCTGGTCAGAGTGCATTGGCCTGGCTGCTATTGGCTCTCCCATTGTATTACTTTCTATGCATGAATACCATCCACCATGACTCATAAATCCACCAGTTGAAGGATGAGCCAGAATTTCTGGCTGTGGTGCCCAATCTCTCACCACCAATCCAACCCCTTGTGTTCTCTCCTCAAACCCGTCAGGTAATTCAGCTTGTCTAACTTCTCCATCGAACACATCTCCTTTATCAGCATCTCTCAAGACCCAAACAAACTTCTGTTTTTGTTGTAATCCCATAGCAAGCTCTTTGATATCTTCATCTACGGTCATCCCAATAGATATTTAGATAACGGATTTTGGACATTGTTTGTCAAGCCATTCTAAACATTTATGCTGGCTATTGGAGTACAATTTGAATGGAAGAATTTGTCTGACTGCCCACGCCTTCCAGCTCCCGACAATCTCTTCCTTCGCCAATAGATCAACAACATAAGTTCCTTCTATAACTCTACTGGTATTGTATATATCACTAGCCCTGATATCCAAACGGTTAAATTGTAAAGCAGCAAATTCTCAAAGTTCATCGGTTGAACATCCTTCCCAAGAGGATAACTCTTTTTGTAGTTCTATTGGGAACAATTTACCAATTCCTTACCACACATAAGAGGCCTGCATGAACGTTGAGATACAGTTGAATACATTAGATTCTGTATTTGGAATTGTTGCAATGTCCTGAGCTACAAGGGCCATAAGAGAGTCGACTATAATTCTTCTCACCGTAGAGGGTATATTTGGCAAGTACTCAGCAACGGATAGGCAAGTTCATTGAGGCATTCCATGCTGGCTACGGATGTTCAGGGAGTTCATTCGATGAGTTCGGATTTGAAGGAGGAGAGACAAAGTATGATGTAGGAAGATCATGAAATCGGATTTTAGCTACACCTATAACAACAGCTGTATGATGTCAAGTATATTGAAGGCGAGTTGCAGAAGCTGATTGAGGTGGCCTTGTGCAGGGAATGGCACCATAACAACAGCAATTTGAACTTTTTCTTTCATGATTTCAAGTTCATAGTTTGTATGATTGGTGCAGCTGGCCATTGGAAATGAGTTCAAGGTACTGATTGGGAATTTAAAGAGACTTGCCTTCTAATAATAATTTTCTTGTGGTGTAGATAATTTTGACTCTTTTAAGTTCTTCGACAGTTCTTTGAAAGTAACAGTCTAGAGAAGACAAAGTGAAAAATGATAACTTCTATTTAATTTTTTGATCAAGAGGTATTCTTTGTACATGAAATGTCCAATTCAGCTTTAGTATAGACGTTCTTCACATTCTTCATTTTATCTTTGTCCCCTACCCCGACCCCTCTCTCCGCACTACATTCCCTCTAGAAGTGTTTTTAGAATGAACAAGATACGATCTGATGTTACTCCACCGATAGCATTAATGGAAAAGATGGAATAGAAATACGTTTTTCTAGAATGAATACGATACGGATCGATAAGAGGGATTTAGCAAAATATGACAAGATAGGAATGGGCATAGGAACGTAGAGATAAAGGAAACAATAGGTTCCAGCGAAAAGCAATCCAAGTGTCTAGACTTTGGACAAGAAACTGGGAGGGCAATGAACAAACAAATTGAATGCTCGGAAGGCACTTGGGTGCATTATTTTTTTATGCACTTTTTTGCTTCTTTTATACATACATACATATATATATATAGGTTCAATTGAAACTACCGTACGAAAACATGTTAAAATTTTATTTATTTCATTGTGTAATGTTATTTGGTACTGTGTCAAATTTGCCCTTTATGTTCTGAACACAAATTGGTTATAAATGTTGTAATGAGAGATGAGCAACAAAGGAGCAAAACCTAGTCATGACGTCGAGAAAATGTGTACTTCCCGATTCTAGAGCAAAAAGAATTGGCAAAGCGATCCCAATTCAGTTATGCAGTGGAAATTGTTTCATCTTTGTTAAAAATTAAACGTCTCTAACAATGTAAGCGGTTCGTTGCACGACTAAGGTGTATAACAATGCGACAATGTTGTGGCGTCATTTTAAACTAAAAAATGTTGAATATAATCGGATTCTAAGATTAGAGTTTACAAGACTTTAAAGTAAACGCTTCATGACAAAGAGAATATTTCTTATGTAGTATGTGCATATCGAATTTTTGAATCATAATATTTCTCATTTTATTGTGAATAAGATAGTTGTACTCTCCCCATTTTATCTTCTGTATGTATAACTCACACTTAATAAAGCTCAATTGAATCGTTAAAATAAAATAAAATAAAATAAAAATGTTATATAAATAAAAATGATTTAAATTTGGAGAGCACAACTATTTAACTCACGTTAAAATGAATATTTCTACTTATAAGGGAGTTTACCTATCATAAATTCGTGATTCTATGTATACACACAGATTTCTTTAGAATTAACAAAAAGATAAATCATTCTTTTTAATTCTTCGTTTTCAAAAGAGATTCAATTTACTCTTCCTAAACATATCCATTAATTGATTATCTACTAATGTGAGCAATAAAAGAATCCAACTCCATGCGGGTGGCGCCACCTTCGGCCACCGATTCCCTAACAGCGACGCCTAATTCTACCGCCCTCTGCCTTATCTCGTCTCCTTCTTTTGATCTCATCAATGTTTTCAGTGCTTTCGAAATTGTTGATGATTCTACAATCTCATCTTGGCAACTCAAATTCTTCACACTTAAACCAATTTTTAGCACTTCTGTAATTAAAATACTGTTTCTTGGCTGATCAGAATGCATCGGCCATGCAGCAATTGGCACCCCCATTGTAATGCTCTCCATGCATGAATTCCATCCACAATGACTCATAAATCCTCCTGTTGATGGATGCCCTAAAATTTCCAACTGGGGTGCCCAATCTCTCACCACAATTCCCCTATCTCGTACTCGATTATTGTACAGTTCTGAAGTATTTGGTAAGGCATACTCGATAGTGCTCTCTCGTGTATCTGTATTCCAATATCTCATTACATGGCCCCTAACTTTCTCTTCGTATGCTTCTGGAGTATTTGATAAGGTAAATTGGATAATATGAGGCAAATCAACTGTGCTCGTTTCGCCTGCAAAAATGTCTCCTCTGTCTGCATCTCTCAAAACCCAAATAAACTTCGCTTCGCTTCGTTCTAACCCGATTTGGAGTTCTTTGATTTGTTCATCTGTTAATGAAGTTGTTGTACCAAAAGAAACATAGATTACAGATCTTGGAGCTTGTTTATCAAGCCATTCCAAGCATTTATGGCGGCCATTGCCATTTTTTGTTTTCATCAACTCCACTGGATTGAATGGCCCTATAGGCCAATACTTTTTATTCCCTTTATTTAATGCTTTTTCGAGTAAATTAATGTATTGTCCTTCTATAACTTTACAAGAATTGTAAAGAATCCCAGAACTTAACTCTTGAAATTTATGTTCAGTGGCAATGAAATCAAGAAACTCTACTGTAAAGCAATTTTCAAGTGAAGGGATTTTTTCAAGAATCTTGTCTTCAACTGGAAAAGATTTTTCCTTGGTTTCCCTGAAAAACCAAAACATGGCAAATGCTGACACGCTATGAAAAACATAGGATTCAGCATTTGATATTGAACTGAAATCTTGAACAACAGATGACATTAAAGAGTCATGAATAACAATAACTCTGTGTGCAGTGAGTGAAAGAGAAAGTAGGAGAGAGAAAACCGGCAGGCGGAGGTAAGAGAGCGAATCAAACAAAGGTTGAAGATGTGATGGGAATTTGTTGGAGGAATTAGGGTTAGGAGGAGGAGATTGAAATTCTGGATTTGGGAATTCATGGAAATGAACAAGAGAGTCTCGGTCGTCAATGATGGCGCGTAGCTTCACCTGGCGGTTGTGGGTGGCGGTGGTAGCATAGTGAACGGGTATGTTGTAGGCGGCGATGAGGCGGGAGAGGTGGAGGAGCTGGTGGAGATGGCCTTGTGCTGGTAGAGGCACCATCAAAACCGCTACTTGGGATTTTTTAAAGCCATTTTGATTCTTCTGGTAATGATTGGAAGAAAAACAGGCCATGGATCACAAGTTTTTCTTTAAGAATTTTCTTGCAAAAAACCTTTGATCTTTATATGCTTTACAATGTCTTGCCAAGGTTTATATGTCAAGAATATATAGAGAAATAAACGACAGACTTTTTCGCAACCAATTTGAGATCCACTCCATGGATTCTCTTCTGCCATTATGTTTGCTTAATTACTATATTTTACCTTTACACGAGTTTGAGAGTGATTATAAGAAGATCAATCCCTCGTTATCTTTGGTTAATACTAGATTTATCGTGTAAAATTTGCCCTTTACGTTGTGAACACAAATTGGTTATAAATGTTGTAATGAGAGACAAGCAAAAAAGAAAGAGCAAAACCTAGTCATGAAGCAAATCACGTCGAGAAAATGTGTACTTCGGATTCTAGAGCAAAAAGAATTGGCAAAGCGATCACAATTCAGTTATGTAGAGGAAATTGTGATTATAAAAAGATTAATCCCTCATTATCTTCGGTTAATACTAGATTTATCGTGTTAATTAATTTCGTGTCAATAGATGATTGACTCTGAAATTAGCACAAATCATTCTTACATCCAAAACGACTAATTTTTTAACAATTACAACTCACTATTTTAGTTTCATATTAGTTTTGATAACATTTCACCTAATTTGCTGATGAAGTTTGGATATAATGTCTTCATTGTTCATCTCCATTTATGTTGACGTGACATATAGTTTTCATTTATTGCATAATATTTATTGACAACCACCTCAAAAAGTTGTACCATACCTGCATTTTGTTGTTCAAAGTAAATGTCTGTATGTTGGTGGTTATAATGAACACGACCTGTAATAAAATCTACACGAGAACAAAATATGATTTAAGGGAGAGAGACGTGTATAATAAAATTTGTCATTTATTTAGTGTAGTTTTATATAGACAGTACCTTGCATGATATTTACAGTGTTCATAATCCTTGCTCTATTATGTTCTCGTACCACACAAAACTATGAATTCGTATACAAGAAAAAATAAAGCTAGTTTAAATCGTATTGACAGCCATCAATCTTTCACCGTAATTGTAACTGCAGTTGGCCAATGAACTTCAATTTATGAAATCGTTTGAACAAATTTTCACATTTTACAATACATTAAAACCTAAAAATCTATTAAAAATATCGAGCTCCCGTCATTTTTCGAGATCCTCTTCAGTCTTTTCCTGGATCCAACTCGTGCGCCTTGCTAAGAGTAAAACCCTAACAAGTAAGAATTTTAACCTAGACAAAATGACCTCATCAAATGTGGAGTAATTAAGGTGAAAAATCCCTACGCGTGGGGAGAAAGAAAGTGGTTTCTATATGAAGAAATTGAGAAAGGACTTGTCGGCACCCATATGGGTAGGGATGACAAAAAAACTCGTTCAACCCGATACTCATGGAGTCCCGCTCCAAACGGGGTTGGGTTCACCCGCCTAACTGGGTAAACAAGGTGGGACGGGACGAAAGTCATTGTCTCGAATCTGGTACGGGAAGGGTAAGGAAAATATAATCCATGTCCCACTACCCGTTCCATTTAAAGTTAATTTAAAATTTAAAATTTTAGATTTATCGTCATTTTTAAAAAGAACATAAGTTGTTTTTAACACATTGGTAAAAAAGTAATAATATTTACTAACTAAAGGCAAAAAAAAACGCAAAATAAAAAATAAATGGGGGCGATAAATAGGGCATGGGACAATCAGGTATAGGGATGAAATAATGTAACAAAAATACTCGAATGGACGAGAGTGAAAATGGAGGATTCGTCTTGTACTCGCCTTGTTTCTATCCCTGCGTGCGAGGGAATTTAATGTGGTTCAGTCCCACTTGTGATTAGGATTAACTAGGTCTGACCTACTTTTGCGTTGTCAAAAAGAGCCCACAAATAATTTGGCCAATGTTCATGGGACCAACTTTAAGACACTGTTACAATGTCGCTTTCGTTAAAACGGTGCTCGTTTTTACTGTACAAACTATTGTCCATAATTGAGTTCCGCATAAGCCATGACCAAATTCTACTATTCTACTTGTAAATGTCCAACAAATTTTACAAAGTTCTCTCTCTAATTTAAAAATTTTGGAAAATCTCCCTTACGATGTTTACTTTTGAAATCACGCTACATGTACATAATTTGTTCACAAAATTCCTTCATAGATTACAGTTTGCATCATTACATTAGTAATTAAAAAAAAATGAAGAAAAAAGATCCAATCAAGTACAACATACATCGGTGAAGGAAAAACATGTACATATGGTATTTTCCTTACTTTCGATAACAGATTTCTCCTTCTCACATTGAAAGATAAATATTTAATTCTCATTTTCTCCTCCATATACTATTTTAAAATTTTTATTTAGTATTTATATATAATTTGTCTCTCTTTCTTAGTATTTATTAATATTTTTTTGTATACTTTTAATGTAGCCCTTGTTTGGAAATCATTTTCCCTACTTTTTAACAAAACAATTTGATAGTATCACTTTTGCTAAGAAAAATATAAATGCTATAACATAATTTTAAAAATTCAAAATTTGATTTTTTTTCCCTTGCAAATATGACTGACAAGTAATTAACAAGAATCGATATAAATAAATGTTGTAAAATATTTAATAAAGGTAATTGAAATTTCATTTATATTACAGCATTTTCTCTAATTTTTATTTTTTCTTTATAATTATGACATTTATACTAGAAAGTTCAACATTATCATAACATTAAGCGTTGTTTGGCCTCCACATTTTCCCCTTAAACTCATTTTCAACCACACATTTTATAAAACACACAACTTTTATCAACGTTTCAACTACAAATTTCACAACTTTCATCAAAATCTACTAAAAAATTAATTTTTATCCAAACCAAATAGGGCTCAATACGTTAAATGTGAAAAAAATTGGTATCAAAGCTTTATAGCTTTGATATCTTTTGAGTTCATATCTGTAATATGTTGTAAGAATTTTAATTTGTTCATTTTTGTCGAAAAATCAAAATTTACAAATATATGATAAAGATAAATCACTGTATCTGTTTGCTACATATAACAAAATATAATCATACATACTTAAGGAGAGAAGGGCAAAATGGAAACTTATGCTAGGAGGGAAGGTTTCTGAAATTTTTAAAATGGAAGGACAGTCTTGTCCTAATCCTCATGGAATTCTTTCTAATTTACTCTAAACTTGCACAAGTATGTCTGTTTGCTACATATAACAAAATCAAAATGTATAGCTTGTGTATTTTTGACAGTTTTCATCTTGAAGTTTCCTGCTTTCAGCAGAATCCATCATCCGATGCGCATTTAAACATATAGAGAAAATGAGAAAAAATGTTGATTTTATGTCTATCGTCTCAAAAAGAGAGAAAATAATTTATGATAAATCATGTACCGTAATGTTTAATTGACATATCAAGGGCTGCAGAGATTCTTAAGGTCCTCCTCCTGAGCATACCAGTTTGGTATTATCTTCAAAAGGTGGGGGTATAAATCCTTGTAAGAATTTCTGATTGTCCCTTCGGCAACTCCAGTTGCAAGAGATACATCTACAAAAATTTACTATATTTAAGAACGAGCATATAATGCAAAATAAAGAGAGAAAGATTGCTAAAAACAAGTAATATTCCTAGTCTTTAACATGATTATGTAATGATTTGGAACAACATAATTTGTAAAAATCGGCAACTTTAGATCATCTGTCTCCCAATCAACAGTGCAACTTACCTTTGAGGGGCTTTTTATCATCAGAAAGCTGAGTAACTATATAAATAACTGCTGCAGCAATTGATATAGGACTCCTCCTGAGATGAAAAACGAATAGAATTGTTAGCAACGGGCCCCTAGGTGTTAACACAAAAAATTGTTTTTTTCAGAAGCTCTAGATGGGCATGAGCTATTGACATATAAAAAGGAGTCAAATTGAAGGATCAGACCAAGAGACTGGGCTGTCATAGTTTTAATCCCATCCCTTGAATAATGCTATACAACAACAATTTGTATTATTTCCAATAAATCTGGGACGAATAAATGACTCCTCATTCACCACTACACTTGGCCCATCACTACATCTAATGAAAGATCTAGTGCAACCAGATCCTTCAAAACCACAATGGGCAACGTTCGGTCTATGTTCCAACATTTAGTACTAGGATTGCATAACTCTTGTGAAGGAGTTTGATTCAGTCTATACAATAAAAGCCCCAATCAATTAAGTCCTTGTTCTCTTAATTCATCCAACATTAAGGATACCTCCACTTGTTGCCATATATTCTTATTACCTTATCCATCCCAGTATAAATAGGCATCCATCTTAATATCATTTTAGTTCCATTCATTGTATGGACATTTTGTGTGCTTTAACAGCCCAACTTTCAGTACCACCAAACATTGTATTGATGACATTCGATTTAAATGACAAGCTAATATTTTTATACACCCTTCAGGAACTAGTCTTATTGCCAGGTAAACATGTATCCTCTCTCGTAATGTATATCTTTATTTTATTAGATGATGCCCCAATGTTTCCTAAGTTAGCGGAGGAAAAAAAAAAATTAAGAGGACCAACCTACCTTATGTCAAACTCCTCTGATTTTTGGACAGCTTCTTGGGCAGCTTTAACTGTTTGATTTGTCATCCCAAGATTTGAACAAAACCGCCTCTGGGAAATTAAATGGAGCAACAACAGCATTGTCATAGAGGTTATAAGATGCTGCCAATTAATTCCCCTATTTTCCCTCCATCTTTTGGAGAAAAGAGGCAGAGGGTTTTGTTCCAAAGAAAACTCACCATAAAATCCCCAGCATGTATAGTCCCTATTTCCACAGATTGACCCATTTCAAGCTCAAGTTGTTTCATAATGNTGGAGAAAAGAGGCAGAGGGTTTTGTTCCAAAGAAAACTCACCATAAAATCCCCAGCATGTATAGTCCCTATTTCCACCGATTGACCCATTTCAAGCTCAAGTTGTTTTACGATGTATTCTTTTGCTCGGCCAATTTCCTTCTTTGTTGCTCCATTGGCAACAGAGCAAATTTCTACGAAATACAGATTCAGGAGAGCTCATTCACATAGATAATTCAGGAAGCATCTGAATAATAAAATCTTAGGTTGTACCCTTAACAGTGCGAGGTTTGTCTTCTTGTCGACAAGCAATGTACAGGCAAGCAGCTAATATAGCATCCTGGTTTCTTCCTCGACTAGACTTCTGATCTTCTACCTTCTTGTAAATCTCATTAGCCCGATCCTACAAAGTAAATTGAAAGCTCCATCAGGAAAAGATGGAATAACCTAGAAAACAGTAGAGAGTAAATGAGTAGAAGTGCATTAACCAATTATGGTTTTAAAATAGATCGAAAAGGGGCCAAATGACAAGACGAAATCACTTCTATGCAACAATTCAAGTATTAGAAAAAAAATTGAACCATATATTTCCAGCATCGAATTCTGGAGATGAAAGACCACTAGTCGGAATAAAAATAGGGAGATGAAAGTGTGTCCTAGCAATAAACATAAAGAATCTTTGCAATCCTAGGTCGCTAAGGGGAAATCCTAGTTTCGGATTGAGTCACTGCCCTTACTAACAGAGATCGGAGAAGGTATCAGCCAGAGAAGGATGCTTGAGAAGACCGAATCGGTGTTTGAAGAAGGAGAGGGAGAAGGAGCCCTTTACCCGCAACAGATATCAATCATGACCTTGATACGGAGCTGGAACTGCTAACTACATCAATGGCCAGCGCTAACTTATTGCACAATATAATTGTGATGACCAAGATATCTTCCATCAAAAATAATTTGTTCACTTGCTGACAGGAATTGTAGTATCAAGTCTATGACTAGAACTTAATACATAAATGAGAACTTTTGTTCACCTAATGTTGGAAACAGTTCTGTTCTACAAGTGCTCAAACAC
>CAIGRP010066978.1:0-13210 GCA_903798385.1 Fraxinus cuspidata | reverse complement strand
AAATTGGAACATAAAAGGTCCTATCTAATTTCAAAACAAAGCCACTACTTAAAGTTAAAATGCACGTTCCTATAACCTCCACATATGAGCCAATCTTATTTCCAAATAAGATATTTTGTTCACTTCCCACTAGCTTTCTTAGATTTTGCATACCCTGCAAAGAGTTTTTGCAACATGGATTGTAGATTCAGAGTTAATCCACCAAGTGTTAATATTTACATTAACTATATTAGATTCATAATAGATAAATGATGTTGGATTACCTTTATTCTCAAGCCATTTCTTGAATTTGGCGCAATCTTTCTTCACTTATCCCTTCTTTTACACAAGTATCACTTGGCCTCTTTCTTAATATCAGTTTGGTGTGGGATTTTACCTTTTCTTTCTGATTGATTGAGCATTTCCCTTCTCACGGATTGTAGTCAACATTACACTTTCACCCTGTTTCATTTTTAGTCCCCAGTTTTTTTGAATGCACATAGTCAATAATTCTTTAATTGACCATTTATCCTTATATGTGTTGTACGAGATTTTAAAAGGTCCGTACTCTTGTGGGAGACTATTCAAGATGTAGTACACAAGGAAGGAATCACATACCTCAACCTCAAGTTTCTTAAGTTGAGTCGTAATATCTCTCATATGCATGATGTGCTCGCGCACACCTCTTACACTGATGAGCTTTAAAGATGAAAACTTCATTATAAGGGTGCTTGCTAATGCCTTACATGAAATGACGAATTGATCATCTATGACTTTTATCAAGTCTTGAACTTTGTCATGCTGATAGATGGAACCACGTATACCACCATAAATTTTAGTCTTTATGAAAATTACGCTGAGGCGATTAGATTGCTCTCATTTTTCATAAAGTGCGATGTCTGCTGTAGTGCTGGTATCGATGATCTTAGGTGGTTTGTCTTTCCAAATAGCATAATCAATATACATCCACCCTAAATGGAGAAAATTCTCTCCTTCTATACTTTATAATTGTCACCCTTTAATTCAAGAATATCGCAACGAATATAAGAGAAATTAGCTGGTTGTGAAGTTGCATAATATTAAAAATTGCTTATATTAAATTGAAGCATTATTGTAGATTGCATGTTTTACCCATGTAAATCATGCTAAACTTAACTATAATGACATAAATATTGCCTGTGGGCTAAATTTTTAATTCAAGTAAATTGAATATAATGACATAAAAATTGCTTGTAGGCTAAATTTTTATTTCAAGTATATTCAATTATCGCTTATGGTAGAATTATCAAATTATATACTTAATTCATATAGGTACATTATGAAAATAATTTGATATTCTATCCCAAAACCAATCTTTATAATAAAACTATCAAATTATACATTTATTCATAATTCATGTGAGCATATTATGTAATAATTTGATATTTTATTCTAATTAATTATATAAATATTACAAAAATTTTGGTGGGATAAAATTCGTTATATCCAGTATAATTAATTACAATCTGATGTCATTAATCCTCATGTGATCCTAAATTTAATATTATATTTATTTAATTAAAGATGCCATGGCTAATCATTAAATAAATGAAATTATATAAATCACCGGACATTATCCTTTTATGTATAAACGATTAACTCAATATGTGAAAGATTCTAATAGCATAATTTAAGCTAACAATTAAACTAACAAGTTACGATTATACATAAAATATTCTCATAGACATTATAAATTGTATAAAATAATTTGAACATAATTAACTCATGCGAACAAAATATGAGCATAATTTAAAATTTTAAACATCCTAAATTTCATATATTATTAAAAAAAATGAATAATTAACATATGCCAAAAAAAAAGGTATATAAGTAAATAAATAAATACCGAAGAATTAAACTACATTGGCCCAACAATAAAATTGCATATTTGAATTTTATAAGTTGGCGATTAATAATTGCATAAATACTTAGCAAGCATTATGTAACTAACAAGCCCAATGATGATAATTGACCCATAATCAAATTATAAGTTACGTCCCAATTATTAAATTCTGAAAAAGGACCAATATCCAATTGTATATCTTTTTCAAATGGCCCAAATAACAGTCACTTATGTTTTTTTTTTAAACTGGGCTAAGCAATTATATATATAAATTCAGCCCAATAAACAAACTACAAGCAGACCAAATTATTAACATCCAAACTCAATTAATTCACTTATTTAGAAAACAACGCATTCCTCAAAACAAGTCGTCTTCTTCCTCTAGCAGGTTGAAATCAACCCGGTTCCGACCTTCCTCAAATTTAACTTTCCTCCATCAAAACTCAAGTTAATACCACACGAAGGCTAGAAAAATGATTTTATGGAGAAAATTGAATTTAATTTCACAAAATAAATTCTGCTAGAGAAGATANTTGAAATCAACCTGGTTCCGACCTTCCTCAAATTTAACTTTCCTCCATCAAAACTCAAGTTAATACCACACGAAGGCTAGAAAAATGATTTTATGGAGAAAATTGAATTTAATTTCACAAAATAAATTCTGCTAGAGAAGATATATTCGGCAAATTGATGTAAAACACCAATGCTGAGGTAATATAATGGCTATGATACCAAATGTTAGACAAAAATCGATCTAGAGTTATTATGCGAAAATGAATTGGATCGAAAAAACGAAATACCATAGAGATCTATTCAGACCTTCGGCCATAGATGATGTTGCAGAAGCTCTCCTTTCTACAGGTAATAGAACTTCCAAACTCTCAATAGATGGTGTATATTGTATTTTCAGTGATTGAACTTGAAGACCAAAAACTCTCTCTCTCTCTCTCTCTCTCTCTCTCTATATATATATATATAGCCAAACTCCAATCAAATTATGGCTTAAGTTACCAACCAATTGATGNAACTTCCAAACTCTCAATAGATGGTGTATATTGTATTTTCAGTGATTGAACTTGAAGACCAAAAACTCTCTCTCTCTCTCTCTCTCTCTCTCTCTATATATATATATATAGCCAAACTCCAATCAAATTATGGCTTAAGTTACCAACCAATTGATGGTGAAATTGAATTCCATAAATAGTGAAACCTTTGGACTGTTGAAACTGAAAACCCCATAAATGTTGGACCATCAATATGACCATTGAAGAAATGTGAAGAGACTTCAACAGGAATGTGAAGAGACACATATGTTACAAACTAACCATTAGGGCTCAGTATCCCTAATTCACAATCTCCAACTCGAATTTATAACTCTTGGATCACAAATTGCTCAAGATTATCCACTAAGGAATGATTGAATAATCCACAAATGAGAAAGAAAACTTAATGAGAAGATTTCACAAAGATTGAATAACCTTTGTGGATTTCTCTGGTGACTTTATTTTCTTCAACTGAGGTCTGAAACCTATTTGAAGTCCAATTCAATTTACATCATTGCTCACCAAAGGTTATTTGGCACAAAACTCCCCATCTACTCCTCTTCAAAATGGAGCCAACGACTTCCGTTCTTAACCTTCGTTCCAGTCCTGTAATGCAAAGTAAATCCCTTGGTCATGAGCATAAGATAAACCACCAATTTATATGGTTTCGTCAATTAAAAAAAAAAAAAGAACAAATATATATTGAATTCATTTTCGACACCAGTGTATGTTCAAAAGCTCATTTCAGCTTTTAAAGGGGAATTGGCGCAAAACTTCCTTGACCTTTGCCTCAATTTCAAAATACCCCATATCTTTTCGGATTGGCCAAAAACACACCTAGATGATCTTTTGCGTGTGAAAGACCCTCCTAGCATCCAAGTTCATTATTAAAGTAGTTAAATCCACTTAAAGAGGGCAAAAAAAAAAAAATGAATAATTATAGTTGTGGTTTTAAACTTTTCATTTTTTTGCACATAATATCCAAACTTTTTATTTTTACCACCTGCATTCCTAAACCATTTAAAATTTCATCTTCTTGCCCTATCCCACCCACCCCCACTCTATCCTCAAAACTTCATTCTTCCCCACCCCCACCCCAAACCAAAACCCAGTAATGAACTTTGATGAGTTTTTCTGGGAGCTAAATTTCCAATTTACTTTCATGAAAAATTGCCTTCCGAGTGCAAATATATATATTCTTCCCAAATTCACAGTTTTTACAGCTTATTTCCCTTTCAGGTTACTAAAAATCTACTTTACCTTTATATTATCATCCAAAAATCATCAAGTCGACCCTCTTACTGGCGCAAGTTTCAATCTTTCTTGGAAACTCCAATTTGTATCATTTTCCCAATGAATTTTAGGGCGTATATTCAATTGGGACTTTTGAAAACTTTCATTAACTTTTTTAGGTGATGACTTCAGTATATTTCGTGGATTTCTACTGATTTGTATGGATTATGGAATTAACTTCTATAGACTTTCATTTTAAAATTTTATAGACTTTTGTAAAATTAAAAAACTTTCGAAGACATTCATTTAAAATAAAATTCACGTGAGTCAAGTACAATGGTGTGAAATTCTCACATACAAGGTGGTGGTTCCACATTTTCTTTTTCATTCCTTTTATAGAGTTCAAAACGTTAAAAAAAGCTGGGAGTTTGGATGACTCATACGATCAACCGCCTCTTCTCCAGATGACCAATATAGCCGTTTGTACAGTAAAAAGAGATATCAAATGGTCAAATTTGCACCGTCGGAAACATCAGGTCGATCGATCGCCCAACAATTTAGTCTTTTTACATTTTGTCCCCATTTGTTTCGATTCGATGGTTTTTAAAGGCATTGACTTTTGGAAAGTATTTTTAACTAACTTTTCATGATAAAAAATTGTTTTTCAAGAAAAAATCATTTTTTAAAGTCATTTTTATATTTGATCAAATCATTACATTAGAATGACTTTTAATGCACAAAGTAGATTTTAATGTATAGAAGGATTTTGAGTTTTAACATTAATTACCAAATATCAAAGTGTTAGTATCTTTACATGTTATCTAAGAAATCAAGTCATTGATCTTGCTCTGAAAATTTGGCTCTTAAGTTCTTGAATGTGTGACTTTGATTTTGACTTCCTTCATGAGTTCGATTTGTGATGATAGCTTTTGATCATTTGACGACCATCGATCAATTTTTCATAGTATACTTTGAAGAACTATAACCACTTAAATTCAACTTGTTAGTAAACAAGATTAACTTATTTGTTATAATCAAAACTTTAAGGTTTTAATCAACCATATGTCAACAATTTATCCCTTTTCGATTATGACAAACAAGATTATTTGTAAAGTAATATTGAATATTTGATAAGGAATATAACTATTAAAATTTTCACATAATCCATATATTCCCTCTATCTTTTACGATCCAATAGCCATTCACTTTTAAATCATAAGTTTATCAAGGCAAGTATTTTGATCATATCCATCTATCATATCATTTTCATCAAGCATATCATCTTACATATTTTTCTCATTTTCTCATAATGAAAAAGATATAACATTTAAGATCAAAACATAATTATAGGAAACAATACAAGATTCCCTCTTAAGTTAACACATGAAGCGTAACAAAAAATTTTAAAATATAGGATATCACATATATAGGCAAGGCGAAGCAGGAGTTTACGAAAGGTAAAGATACAAATAGGTTAGATCAATGGAGAAGAAGAAGAAGAAGAAAAGTGTGAGAATGAGTGGAAAATGAGGGTTTCTAGTTTTTTTTTTTTTTTTAACATAGGAAAAAAATGTGACAGTCCAATCAACCTCTAGAACTGTCCGGTTGATCGGACCCCCTTTTTTTTGGTTTCTATCTAAAACGTTCTGGTTTTCCGATTGATCGAATGTCGTTCGTGTTTTTTTTTTTTAACACCATACTAAACTAAAGATATAGCAAAAAAATCAAGTAAGCACACATAATATGAATTTAATTTAACCATGTATTTCAAATCATTAATAATGCCTAAACCTCTTCAATTATGTGAGAAACGATCAAACACTAGAGGTTTAGTGAAAATGTCGGCCAATTGATTTTCTATATTTATAAATTCCAATACAATCTCTCATTTTTGTGCATGGTCTCTTAGAAAGTGATGTCAAATCTCAATATGCTTGGTTTGAGAGGGTAAGTTGGGATTTTTTGATAAATTTATGACATTAATGCTATCACACATGATATTTATATGATCAAATGATAAGTGATAATCACTAAAGGTTTGTTTCATCTATAATGTTTGTGCACAACAACTAGCGGCCAAGATATATTTGGTTTCGACGATAGATAATACAATAGAGTTTTGTTTCTTAGTAAATAATGACACAAATGTAAAGCCTAAAAAATGACGTGTTCCGTTAGTACTTTTACGATCAATGGTACAACTAGCCAAATCGGCATTCGAATAGATAAGTTAATGTGTGTGCCATTGGATACCAAGAGCCTAAAGTTCTAGTGTCACTAAGATATTTAAAAATTCTTTTTACGGCAGTAAGGTGTGATTCTTTAGGATTTGATTGAATTCTAGCACATAAACACCCAGTTAAGTGAAGAAGATGCCCGATAAAACCTCGATATTTAGTTACATTAAAGGAAATACCTTGATCATCTTTGTCCAATTTATGGAAGTGCTCATCGGAGTGTTCACTGGCTTCAAGTTTTCCATTTGAAACCTCTTGAGCATGTCCAATATATACTTGTATTGATTAATGAATATCCCATCATTAGTTTGTCTAATTTGGAGTCCAAGAAAGAATTTAAATCCTCCCATCATGCTCATTTCGAACTCCTTGCGCATACATTTAGAAAATTCTTCAAATAGAGAGATATTAGTAACAACAAAATTAATATCGTCAACATAAATTTGTCATTCTTTTTTGTATTGATAAAGAGGGTAGTATCCGCTTTTCCTATTGAAAAATCATTTGAAATTAGAAATTTTCTCAATCTTTCATTCCAAGCTCTAGGAATTTGTTTCAAACCGTAAATAGCTTTTCTAAATTTAAAAATATAATCAGGATACTTGTGATATTTAAAATCAGGGGGTTGCTCTATATAAACTTCATCTTGAATAAAGCCATTCAGAAATTCACTTTTGACATCTATTTGATAAAGAGTGAATTATTTATGGCAAGCAAATGTAAAAAGTATATCAATGGATTCTAATCTAGCTACCGATATACAAGTTTCCTCAAAATCGATGTCTTCTTCTTGATTGTAACATTGGGCCACGAATCTGGCCTTGTTATGCACACTTATTCCATTTTCATCTCATTATACTGATAACAGTTTAATAATTTGGTCTAGCGATTAAATCTCAAACACGATTTCTTTCAAATTGATTTAGTTCTTCTTACATAGATATAATCCAAAATTCATCCAACTCGACTTCTTTGGAGTTTATATTTTGTTCAATTTGTGGATGAAAGCATAACTATTGAGATGATTTTTTTGTAGAAGCTCTAGTAGTCATACCTTTGGATGGATCACCAATAATTAGTTCTTTTGGATAACAAAGAACAAATCTTCATGCTTTTGGTAGAGTAGGATCATTGGGTACTTCAGAAGGTTTTATTTTACTTTGCTGAATGTTTGCTTCTTCCTTGTATTTATCTATTGGATCTTCCTTGTTTTGATCTTGAATATTCATTTGTTCGAAATGAATTTTCAATCCTACATCATTAGCAATACGTTTTTCATAATCAAGAGAATTAGTTTCATCAAAAGTAATATCCATCGATTCTTCAATGACTAGAGTTCTTTTATTAAAGACTCTATAAATTTTGATAGTCGATGAATATCTTAGAAAAATTCCAATATCAGATTTTGAATCAATTTTTCCCAATTTTTCTTTTATGTTCCAAATAAAGCATTTGCAACCAAGTATTTTTAAATAACCAATATTTGGAATTTTATTTTTTTCAAAACTCATTGGGAGTTTTAGTTTTCTTTCGACTAACTTAAACTTTATTAACAATGTAGGAAGTGGTATTAACGGCTTTGGCCCAAAAGTTTTTTTGCAAGCTATTTTCATTAATTATAATTCTAGCCATTTTTTGTAATGTGCGATTCTTCTTTTCTACTGCATCATTTTATTGGGAAATTCTAGGAGCTGAGAAATTGTATTCATATCCATTTTTATTACAAAAATTATCAAAAGCAATATTATCAAATTCTCCAACGTGACCACTTCTAATAGTTGTAGTAGAGTATCATTTTTCATTTTGAACATTTTTACAAAAATGTTTAAATACATTCAACAATTCTTCTTTTAGATTTAAAAATAGGACCCAAGTAAATATAGAAAGGTTATCGACAATAACGAATGCATAATGTTTACCACCCAAGATAGGAGTTCTAGATGATCCAAAAAGGTCCATATGGATAAGTTGTAGCGATTTCGTAGTTGGAGAGTATAGTTTAGGTTTAAAAGAACTTTTCACTTGTTTCCTAAATTGACAAGCATAAAATTTTTTATCTTTCTGAATTTTTAAATTTTGTAAACCTTTGAAAAAATAACTTTTGAAATTTTTTTAGAGAAGATCCATGACCTAATCATCTATGACAAAACAAAGTATCCTCTTTTAAATTTGATAAGTATTTTTCATCACTTTCAAATTCAATATTAATGATATAAATATCTTTACTTCGACTTCCTATAAACATCACTTCTTTTGATATAGCATCCTCAATAAGGCACTTGAAAGAATCAAATTTGATATGTTCGTCACACAATTGACTAAAACTAAGTAGATTACGTTTAATGTTTTCTACTAAGAAAACATTTTAATAAATGGAGATGAATGATTACAAATAATTTCAATGTCAATGATTTCTACTTTGACATTATTTCCAAAAATATCATGACCACCACCTTTTATTTTGAAACTTGACAATAAAGCTTGATTTTCGGTCATGTGCTTTGAGCATCCACTGTTCGAGGTCCATTTGCCTTTTATTTTCTTTGATCTCTATAAAAATAATTCAATTTTTGGTCTTTGGTATCCATATAACATTGGGTCCTTGGTAGTTAGTGTTAATATATTTTTCAATCAACTTGTAGTTGTTTTCAAAATGTAATCTCGTTTTTATATAACAGTAAAAAGTTACATGTCCAATTTATTACAAAAAATACATGTGACATTTGAAATGGGGGAAGTAGAGGCTTTGAAGAAAGAAATTTCAAGAGACTTTTGTTTTAAAAATAGTTTGTATCAAATTCCTCTTTTATCAAAAACACATTTTTGTTCACCAAACATTAAATCAAAATTTTTGTCGCCTGAGTAAATTTGTAAACAGTTTGAGTCAAATCTAAAATCTTTTCTTGTAAAGAGGTTCTCCTTAACTAAAGAATTGTAATAGGCTTTTCTTTTTTCAAATCATCATGAATTTCCAAAAGTTTATTTACCTCATTTTCCTAAAGAATTTTCTTTTTGAGGATCGAATTATTTAAAGCAAGTTTAAATTTTTCAAGAATTTCATCATAAGAGGTAGATAATTCATGAACAATTTTCATTTGAATTTACCTTATTTTCAATAGCCATGAAGCATGTGTTGGTAATTTCCTCTTCACTTTCATCTTCTTCATAATCACATCGTTACTTTCATCCCATGTTGCTTGGAGTGTTTTCTTTTTGACGAATCTATTCTTTTCTTTGCCTTTTTCTTCTTCTTTTAGGAATTGAAATATATTTTGGAAACCTTTCAATTTCATAATAAGATGAACTAGATCAATAAGCACTTCATCATTCAAATTTTCCCTTGAAGTGCCTTCATCAATTACGGATTTTAAAGTAATTTGGCGTATTTTCTCTTCTTTATTTTTCATTGTCTTCTCCTTTTTCTCAATTCAATATAGCTCTAATGTCATCAATGTTGTATAGAGCTCCTCCAAAGGATATGTGTTGACATCTTTGATATTTTCTACCAACATTCTCAACGAGCTGTAATTCCCCGATAGAGACCTAAGCATTTTGCTCACAAGTTCACTGTTAGTAAATTTCCTATCAAATCCTTTAAGACCATTAACAATATCGGTAAAATGAGTGATCATATCAACAATCAGTTCATTTTGCTTCATGCAAAAATTTACCAAATCAATAACTAAGAAATTTATCTTAGTTTCTTTAACTTTGCTAGTACCAAAATAAGTGACTTCTAGTGCATGTCAAATATTATATGCGGATATACTAATAGGGTTAAATTCATTTATATCTAAAGCATAGTAAAGTAGATTTTTGGCTCTAGCATTGAAAGACAATTTTCTTTTATCCTCTTCATTTTATTCCTCTCTAGGTTAAAAAATAATTTAATTCGGTTTACCATCCTCTTTAATTACCTTTTTTAGGGACATAGAGACCAAATTCAATGACTTCACAAACATTATAATCTATAGATTGATCAAAAATCATAATCCTAGCTTTCCAATAATTATAATCCACGCTATCAAAAAATGGAGGACAATTTGTAGAATACCCCGCAATGTTTTGAAGAGTGTGGTTAGCCATTACTCAAGATTTTAAAAGCTTTAAAACTGAGTACCTTGCTTTGATACCAATTGATAGCCCAAGAATAACTAACAAAACTCTGGAATCACAACTACAAATATTCATTTTCAATTTGACATCTTTAAGTGGATTTAATGGCTCTAATAACTAATTTGGACAGTTGGAGGGGGGTCTTCCGTACGTAAAAGGTCATCTAGGGAGATTTTTCTCCAATTTGAAAGGAGATGGAGTATTCCGTAATAGAGGCATAGGTCATGGAGTTTTGTGCTAATTATCCACTTTTGAAATATGATACGAACTTTAAGACAAAAATTAGGAAAGTTAAAGACCCAATTTTTGGAATCTTGAAATCATAAAGTCCAACATTGATTACAACAAAAATAGTTGGATAAATTAAATCCCAAATACTCCTCTTACTCGACCTTTGATGTGTTGGGTGTTTGACTATTAATAAATTGATTAGCCTTGTAAGAACATATCCAAGATGCTCTCTATTTTTAAAAAGCATTTTTTGCAATTTAAAGAGTGTCTATAAATTTAGAGATTAAAAAATTTCTAATACTCGAACAAGCTCTTCATATTTAATACTTAATTTTACTATTCCCAAAAAATATTTATTGTTTTTTCCTATCTTTTATTTTCATTAGCTTCCTTCCAAATTATTATAATATTTTTCTCCAATGAAAATTAAAATACTTTAAACGCATTTAATTATAGAGAGTGAATTAGTCAACTCACACTCTAAATTAAAATGTTAATTTCATTGTATAATACACATTATTATTATTATTATTGAAAATTAATCGTGAGGCTTTAGCTTTCAAATTTCTTGTTCTTCATCGAGCAATTACAAACTTATCAAGAATCGATTTCTTGCAGCGTTCAAACATCCTGGTTAGATTCATAAGTCGTATAATCAAGAGGTCAACATATTGTCGGCAATTGTGTTGGTTATTTTGTTGGGTCGAGTCCAAAATCTCGATTTATTGGTTTTCTTGGGTTGGATCTAATCTCATTGTGGGTTGTGTAGCTACTATTGCTATGTGGTTCTCATCAGTTGGTATCAGAGCTTATGCTCCAAAAATCAAGGTTATATCCATTCTCTTTATTTGAGTTCGTCTTTATTCGTTCTTCGTCGTTCTTGAATCTTTAATCCATGAAACTCCCCAAAAAAAATTAAAAGGTCCTTTGGTTGCTCGTTTAGCATTCAAATCAGTTTCCGTTTTCTTTGCTGGTCTCGAAGTTGAATTTTCGAAAAAAAAAAATCGAAAAAAATATTATTATTTCGAAAATTACCAGTAGTTGTTAAAAATCATCTCAAGTAAAAAAAAAGTCTCAATTTCAAATTCAAGAACCACTTTTCTAAATTAAAAATAGTTTCCCTTCTACCGTGTCCAGCTCTTTTGTTATTTCGTTCCATAGATCTTTTGAATTACACTTTCATTCATAACCTATTTTGAATTCCTCGATAATAAGATTTGGTTGAGTTTGATATTTTCTTTGAAGCACTTGGTCGAAAGCATTGAGTGAAAAAAGGTAGAGTGGTGAGACTAATAGAGATAAAAGCCAGATTGAGTGATACACGAGCAAAATATGTGAGTCATATAAATATCTTAGAGTTAGGATGTTTAACAGAGATGGTTCTACATCAAGCAGGAACCATAATCAAACTCGCATGACGGATGAGATGGTTTAGAGTTTGAGAGGTTGTTTGGTGACATGAGGGACATGATAGATCGACATGATGCATTACTTGCTGACTTACATAGGGGTCGCTCTAGGAAAATTCCTAATGCAATGAGGCAAGGTAGGCAGGGGCGTAGGATGAATTTTGATGATGAATTTGAAGCGGAAAGTGAAATGGACGGGATGCATTTTCGGATGTTGAATTAGGAAGAATAATGGGTAGAGGAGCTAGGTATGAAAGAAGATGTCAGGATCATGATGGAGATGGGGTAGACGGAACAAGATGACGATTCCAACATTCAAGGGAAAGAGTGATCCAAAAGCGTATTTGGAGTGAGAAAAGAAGATTGAATTGATATTCGATTGCCACAATTACTCGGATGAAAAGAGGATAAAAATGGCAGTCCTTAAATTTATCGACTATGCTATTATTTGGTGGGATCAAATAGTAACTTTAAGGAGGCGGAATCGAGAACGACATGTTAATACTTCTTGGGTGAGGAAGAGGTTTGTGCCTAGTCATTTCTAGAGGGAGCTTCATCAAAGGTTGCAAGGCCATTACCAAGGGTCTCGGAGCGTGGAGGACTATCACAAGGAAATGTAGATATTGATGATTAGGGCGAATATCAAAGAAGATGGAGAGGCCACCATGGCTTGATTTTTGAATGGGTTGAATATGGAAATAACAAATGTAGTGGAATTACAACACTATGTGGAGATGGATGACCTACTACTTGGGTTGAATAGGAAATTAGCGAATGTAGTGGAATTACAACATTATGTGGAGATAGAGGAGCTACTACATGTGGCTATGAAGGTGGAGAAACAATTGAATAGAAAGGGGATAGCTAGGTATTCATCGAGTTCTTCGAGTTCTAATCCTTCATGGAAACTGAGGTAGGATAACAAGAGTGATGGAGCCATTTCAAAAGGGAAAGCTAAATTTTCAAAGGGGAAAGAGGAGAATGCTAACAAAGTCCTAATTAAGGCGGAATCCCAACCATCAAGGAATCGAGACATCAAATGCTTTAGGTGTTTGGGGTCGGGGCACATCTCTTCTCAAT
>CAIGRP010066970.1:333-17759 GCA_903798385.1 Fraxinus cuspidata | reverse complement strand
TTGTTATTTGGCTTGTTGCACTTGAGCTCTTGGTCTCCGCATCTTGGAAAACTCGTTCCATGGCCTCTTTGATCCTCCATAACTCTTGATCTTACTTTTTTGTCCATAAACGTTTTATATATGCAACATAAGTAAGCCCATGTTTGGGCTCTATTTTTTCAAAATACATTTTTTAAAAATAATTTTCAACCGCATAAAATAATGTTACACGTAAAATCAAAAAAAATTCTTATTTTTTAACCACACAATATCTAAATAATCATTATTCCAAAATATATTTTCCCCCAAAATTTCATTTCAATAGAGCCCAAATAGGGCTAACTATCGACTCAACACAAAACATATGTAGCATTCGAGATTTTTTTGTTTTTAGATTTTAAAATTACGTAGAAATGTTGAGGATATTTTGAAGTTTTTAAGACCTTTTGTGACTAAAAAGAAAATTTCTATAATATAGCAAATAAAAGAATATTCATTAACTGAACTATAGCTCGCCATGAAATCTATAGATAGGAAGCCTTTTTGTAATACCTAGAAGTTAGATAAATCATATAAAGATGGTGTAAATATCTTCGTACTATAGGAAATGTCCATAGCATTGAAAACGATACAGCGGACAATCCGTAGAGGGTGGTCAATCCCTAGCCCTAGGGGCCCAGCTTGAGCAGCCGCTCAATTCGCACAGAAACTCGCATAAATTTTGTATAAAACTTAAAATTGAGATCTGTAAATTGTGTTAAACTCCTGACTCGATAATATTTTTATGTGGCATGTTATATGGCCTGTTAGAATCTTTACATCAATCTTGGTATTCTAGTTTTCAATGTATTTTGCATATAGGTTCTCTAGTGTCGACACTCACATCCAGGTTCTTACTCGAAACCTTATTTTTAGCCCTAGTTGACCCATGAGTTACCTCAATTTGGTAATATGATTAGCATTAATATGCAGACACTTGATTTATACAGATGCAAACCTAGATATGAAATATGGAGGAATGAAATTGTGCATGCTAGGATAGGCAATGATAGAGGTAAGTATATATTCAACTTAAATGTAAAACAATCGAATTATATTATAATGTGCTCTTATTGATTATGTGAGAGGTACCGTTGGTAAAATCTACGGATATAATATTGTTGTTGAATATTTTTATACGATTGAAATATTCGAGACATAATTCAATCATGTGATGTTGGTGAATATGGATATCCATTTGAATATTATCATACGTTGTTATGACTCATGCATGAGATATACCATGGTATTCATGTACATGCGCGCACATATGCATGGACACGAGAGAAGTAAACGTGCATAACTCGTAGAAAAGATATAATCAAAGTAAGCAAGAGATTATGGTAAATAATGAGATATAACATTTTGAAGGAGAAAATAACATTATAACAATGAATATTAAGGAATTTCTATAGGTGCATAGTACTATACCTCATGCTCTGAAAGATACAACGTTTGAGGCTTTTGATGGTCAATAATGACAGTCAATGATAGGATGTTAGACAATATAGTGCTGATATACGAGCGAAGGTGTCAAAAGGTTCCTTAGTGGCGTTGAGACCGTGGATCGACAACGAGCATCGTATGCATATACATTAGATTTGTATATATTATATTTTTCAGTGCAGTATCTTGAATCTTCAATGGACAACGAAAGATATAATTTTGATGTTCCAAATCTCGGAGGACGACGATCCCACAAACATCGGAAGACGTGTATGTTACTAGTCATATTTACTCTTGAACTCGTCGATACACAATAGTGAGATTTGAGACAAAAGAATTAAAAAATGAAGTTGAGATAGCGATAAAATGTGTGAATTCATATACTGGAGGTTGAGCCCACTCTCAAATGACAGAATGATTTTGTATTGGATATGTGGGTGAGGTTCAATGGGCCTGTCACCAGTCCCAAAAAGGATACGATCAATTCTAAAAAAATTATTTAATTTTTGAAAATGATTTATGACTCGTTTGACATGACTTTTGCTTTTTGTAGAAGAGCTTGTGGAGGAAGTTATCTTAATTTTTTTTTTTTTTGTAAACTAATTTTTAAATGCATTTCACATTCTAGAAGTATTTTTAGAGAAAGTTACAATAAACCAACTTCCTCTGAAAATCCTTCTAACTACCAGAAACACTTTCTTAAAATTAATCTAACGTGTCTAAAAGAAGCTTTGAGTCTCAAAAGTTCATTTTGACTTTTTAAAAGCAATATCAAACGAACCCTTATTATATTTCATAATGTTAAGTTCAAAGTATTGTTTGCTCTACATTTTGAGTAAAATACTATATATCAAGTTCTAAATAATTATACTTTGTATTTTTATTTTAACTATAGTAAGATAAAGGTTCTTAAATTCAAATGCTTACTTTTTATGTATATTCATATAATATTGTTAACTGATTTGAAAATCATTTTTAGGGCCAGGTCAGAGTGGTTCGATATAACATTATTTTTAAAAATTGATAGTATAATTAATTTAACCAATAGAAATTAAAGTAAAACTTGAGGATAACTACATACCTTACAATAAAATTACGTGCAAGATGCATGTTTCGAACTATCCCATGCAGATTTTTTATTTATTTCATTTACACACTGATTAAGAAAGTGAAATCAATATAGTTGAAAATATAAATTTTACTTACATTTTTTCTAATATACTTTACATTAAATAATGATTTAAATAAAAATAGTGTATATTTGTTGATAATTAAATATGACATATTAGAAAATTAAGAAATCAATTATGTTCTCAATAAAGAAAGTTGCATGTAATTTGGCTAAAAAAAGGAAAGCAAGTCTATATTATTCGGATGGAGGGAGTAGTAAATTTAATGACTGGATATTAAAGTCACAAAAATGGGTAGATAAAACTAAAGTCTACCTTGATTTTGAAAATTTATTTATTTACTTTGTTTACCTTAATAATAAAACATCACATTTCTTCTTCTTCTTTTCTTTTTTTTGAAGGAAGAATAAGGCATTATTAATATTGGATTCAATTCATAAAATTAAGAACAAATTATTTTACCGTCCATTTTTAATAGGATATTTGTATGAATCATTTTTCTTCTTTTTGTTTTTTTTTACTTCGAAAATGAGGAAGTATCAATTCTTGAATCCTTGACCTCACTTTTGAAAACAACAATAATTAATACGTTGAAATTTTTACCAAAGGTATTCTCACATAAAAATTAAATTTACCACACTCTGTTTTGTTTATTTAATTTTTTAAATTAAAAAAATGTGGACATTACGTCACATCGTCTCTTGCAATTGCCATCTCTAATCAAAATTTAAGATTGTATATCAATGTTGTGTCTTGAGGATTTTTTTTTAATAATATAAATTGAAAAACGAAATGTAATCTATTATGCTTATGATCTATGTTTCACCTAGAACGACCTTACCCAAAATTCGATCTTATCAGATCAACATTCACTTTACAACTTGGAGTGTTTGAATTTACACTTTAGTAGAGCCAAAGTATAAGAACCTATGCAATTATATGATAAATTCTATTCACAGTAATTATATTTTTACTTAGTATCAACTAAGTAATTATACTTCAATTTGTTCAATTAGATAAATATACTTCAATTTGATTTCAATCAGAAAATTCCATTCAATTTCTCAATTGGACCGAAGAGAATTGATGACATCATAGTCAAAAAAACTATGGTCACAATTTATTTCACTTAAGTTATATTTATTGACATTAGTAACTAATAATTATGTGTGATGACAATTGTTTATTGATTATCACGTCATTAATTTTTATCCAAAGTTTCCTTAATTGAACGCAAATCAAAGTTTAATTACCTAACTGAAGTCAAAATAAAGTGAAATAATTCAATTGAAAATAATTAACTGTGAAATTACTAAATTAAATAAAATTAAGGGTGCGTTTAATTGTCAATATTTTTCATGGTAAATGTCATTTTTCTATCTAAATTCTTATTTTTGTGCTGTTTGATTTATATTTTTTTTTCTATGAAAAACATTTTCCTTGCGTTTGATTGCCAATATTTTCTATCGAACATGTCATTTTTCCATCCAAATTCCTACTTTTATGCTGTTTTATTGATATTTTTTGCAATGAAAAACATTTTCCTACTTTTGGTCATATGACCATATTTTCCTTAAAAATAAGGAAAATATTTTCTTTATGGGGAGTATGTTTTTATTTTCTAGTTAATTCTTTCCCATCTACATCTTCTCTCTCTTATTTATTCATCAATAAAAAATGGACAAATATTATATTTTTTAGATTGAAAATTAAATAAATCAAACACATTTAATTGACATTTTTTATTCAAATAAGTCCTACGAAATTTAATTGCCTAAAATTTATTTTCTTTCCATATAAATTTCACGCATGCAATCAAACACCCCTTAAAATGCAGTTGCCTGAATGACACTAATTGAAAATATACTTAGCCCCTGTTTGGGCTCCATTAAAATGATATTTTGGAAGAAAATGTGTTTTGAAATAGTGATTTTTTTAAAATAATATGTGGTTAAAAACACAAGGAAATTTTTTAAGTTTAGTATAACATTATTTTATGGGAGAATGTGTGGTTGAAAATAAATTTGGAAAAATGGAACCAAATAGGAACTTAATGTGCAATTATGTGGTTGTTTGATTCCCATCTTTTTTTTCAAAAAAATGTATATTTTATAGTAGTGTTATGATAAAAAATGTATAGTTAAAAAATAAGAAAATATTTTGGATTTGCGAATAATATTATTTTATTAAAAAAAATGTGATTGAAATGAAATGAAATCACTGTACAAAAATATATTCTAATGAAAAAATGAAGTTCAAACAAGGGCTAAACTCTAATTATAAATATTTATAATATTACCATATCTCAAAATAAGTTGTTATTGATCTGTCTTATTATAAAACGTTCATGCAATTCCCCATATTGGGTCCCTAACTCCCATCCACGCGTAAGTATTTTCTGATGTCACGCGAAAATGACGACGACTCGAGGATTCTCGATACCTATTACACCACGAAAAAGAAACTATAAAACCAGTTTTTAGTGAAGTTTCCTAGAAATTGGTCATCTGTATTCCTACGTTGTACCGCGTAATGTAGTGTCGTGTCAAAGCCATATTTCATTGACATTCCGTAAACCTAGTTTTCCGATTCACAGTCAAAGAAAAGCAATAGACCCATCCAAGAAATAGGGAAAAAAGAGGGAAAAAATTGAACAATAATCTCTAAGGAGTCCTCCTTTCTCCTCCTCTCACGTTGACCGTTGAAGGAGAGAAACGGCTTCTGGGCTATCTAGGAACCCACTAATATTTTTAATCAGATTTAGATTCAGGATATTGAATTTGGTATTCTTGATTTGGCTGTTTCGTGTAGCTGGGTTCATTCAATTTGCAAGATCTAATTTTGGTTCTTTCTGTCATATCTTGAGAAAAAAATTGGGTTGAAGAAAATTCTTGTAGATCCATGGAATTAGTATTTGAAAATTGAAAGTTTATTGGTGTTTTTTTTTTAATTCAGACAATTGATGTATCTTGTTTTTACTGAAGAAGAGGATTGTCTTGTGAACATAGGGTTTGTTCTCAGGCCATTGGTTTTGCCTTTTGAGCAAAGAGTATTTTCATTTTGCATTCCAAGAGATAGATGGGATAAGGAGTTTTATCAATTACAGGGGGGATAACTAGTTTATAAAAAAAAAGTTCTTTTCTTAAGTAATTTGATTGGATAATTTGAGGATTTTGGATATGGGTTCTTCGCAAGGATCTTCTTTTACGGCAAACGTGAGAGATTTTGTTGATAAATCATCTGCCTGTCAAGAGGTTAAGTATTTGGATAGTGTGCCTGTATATGTGAAAGAGTTGATTGCTGGAGGCACTGCTGGTGCATTCGCTAAAACTGCAGTTGCGCCTTTGGAACGGATAAAAATCCTTTTGCAGGTGATTTTTTCCTACCTTTTAAGATTTTTGTTCGTTTTATGGTGTTGATTGATAAAAGCTGATTAAATAATTTGTTCAAGATATTGAGTTGATATTTGTTTAAATAATTGTTAAATTGCACTTGATATGTTAAAACTTCAGCTATGTATTCACTTGGATGTTAACTTGTATGTGCAAATAAGTATGTGCAAATAATAATCTAAAAATAAGTAATTTTTTAGGATTTTCGACACCGATAAGTTGTAATGATGCATTAAAAACAGGGGCCCTATGATTGTTTGTTTCTTTCTTTTGAATGGCGGTTACAGCAAAATATTTGTGGATTTGAATTCCTCTGCTTCTTCCTTCGCACATTAGGTTTAAAATTAATCTTTGATGTAGTTGATTCTTGGCTTCATATTCATGATATAATCTCTCTACATGGTCCCATAGCTTTGTACTGCCAAAGCTGAATTTAAATGTTCAGCCCCAGTTTGGTGAGAATTAAAATCAGATTTTAGTAGATTTTGATAAAAGTTGATGAAATGTATGGTTGAAAAGTTGTGGATGCCATGAAATGTGTGGTTGAAATTAATTGTTGACTTTGACTTAGATTAAAATCTGGATTTTAATTTCCACCAAATAGGGGCATAATATTTTCTTGGCTTTATGAAGTATATTTATGTCTCTAGCTTTTAAGAACGGAATCATAATTGTCATATTTCTATAACTGTAGTTTTGGTATATTTATTCATTAATTGAGCCTCTTTCGTTGACTTTAGCTGTTATGCATAAGAATTGTTGTTCAAGTTGTTCCGTTTAGACATTCATAGTATTTTTTACTCTTTTCTTTCTTTTTCTAGACAAGAACCGAAGGTTTTCGTTCCCTTGGAATCTATCCATCTCTAAAGAAGCTACTGAAGCATGATGGCATTTTAGGATTTTATAAGTAAGATTCTGAGTCAACCGTTTTCTATTCTTGTTTATTAAATTTTATGATTATTGATTTAAATTATTCATTACAATGTTTTCAGAGGAAATGGAGCTAGTGTCCTTCGAATTGTTCCATATGCGGCACTTCATTTTATGACTTATGAACAATATCGGTCTTGGATTTTGAATAACTACTCAATTTTAGGAACTGGACCAGTAGTAGATCTTTTGGCTGGTTCGGTAGCTGGAGGAACTGCAGTTTTATGTACTTATCCGTTAGATTTGGCTCGTACCAAACTTGCTTACCAGGTACTTATTCTCAACATCATTTAAATTTCTCATTGACAGGGCGAGAAGCATTACTACTTCATTTAAGCTGATACTTCTTTTCATTATCTCATATTTTCATTAAAATATTCTTTTGCATCCAAATATTTTAATGTGATTTTTACTTCCCAGAACTTTATCATTTCAAATGAGATATTTATAATACTTTAGTGCCTTCTAAATTTACTTTTTTCTCGATTTATAGTTTACAGACACCGGAGGGAACTTGCAAAGGGGGTCAAGAAGCTTTCACGCTCGACCTGAATATAGTGGCATAAAAAATGTGATAGAGACCGTCTACAAAAAAGGGGGAGTACGTGGTCTTTATCGGGGCATAGGTACACATGCATGCCGCATTACTATTTTTTACTTTCTTTGTACACAATATTTTGCATCTAACAAGTAGGTAAATGCCAAACTTATCAATTGACTAATAATTTAGAAAAACACTGTTGTTTGTAGAAATGGATTGACGGTGTCCATAGTGGTTGATCTCAATATTAGCTCTGGATAAGATTAAAACTAAGTGCTTCTTTGATAAAACTTTGCTAAAAGTTTATTAACTTGTCAACTGGTCAAGCTTCTATTTTAACCACACATTACAACTTTTATTAACTTGTAGATTTTGAGAAAGCAATTTACTCTCTTTTTCATTGATATATTAAATATGATTTACAATGATCTATTTAGAAATTACATAGGAGAAATAGATAAAGATAAAATAACTAACTGATAACTATGAGGAAAAATCATTTCTAAAATATCTCATAGGATATTCACCCATTTACAACTAACTTCCCTAAAATATAACAATCTAATCTCAAGCTCAATATGTTGTTGTAGAAACCAAATTAAATTGAAAATTAAATTGATTTGAACAATTATCCTTTTTAAGTCGAGCAAATCATCATTTCCAAGACTTAAATGGTACTTCAGAATTGTATTTACAATGCATGCCGACTAAGCCAACTAAGAGCTAGATGCTGGTGCCAAAGAAACCATTATCCACCATGACCATCACCAAGACTTGAGGGACACATCCCACAAGTAAAAAAAACTAGCACTCGAAAAATTTAAGGGATTACCCACAATCTACTTAAAGATGGAGCAAAAAGTGGCTTACCAACAAGAACTTAGGTGAACCAGGAGGCTGAGAAAATGTGAGAGAAATAAATTTGGTGGACAAGTAATAGGATTTTCTCCAAATAATAGGTGCCAACATCATAATCACCAATAATCTCTCCCTCGACATGAGGGTCTTGTGACTAGAAGCCATGAACATAACTCGACAGTAGCAATGTCAATAGAAGCGGCCACAAAAAACGTACTAGAAGGGGGCTAACTTGCTGAAACTGAAAATTCATGGCTTAGTATGTAAGATTTTGAAAAATTCAATAGTAGATTTGTAATTATTAAAAATAGGAGTGAGCCTTGAAATTCCATAACTTATCATCTGACTCACACTTTATTTGATTATTAGTTAGTCCAATATTAGTCACTGCCCAATTGAAAGCCTAATATTATGCCCAATCCACAAATTTAACTGATTGTAAACGTATAAGCAAGAACAAGAAGATTACAAAATAAAAGCCAATTAGAACATATGCTCAAATAATATACACAAAGACAGGAAGATGATCCAAAAATATGTTTGCACCACGAGAACCAAGAAACGCAGCAACCTAAGGGGGGTGTATTCAATTGGACTTTTAAAGACTTTTTTTTAAGTGGATGACTTTTGTGAATTTTATGGACTTTTAAGTGACTTCTATGGGTTTGTTAAGAATTAATAAAAGTCTTTCATGGACTTTTATAGAATTTGATTAAAGATTTTTAAAATCTTTTTAACTTACAAATTCATACTTTTAAGTGACTTCTATGGATTTGTTAAGAATTAATAAAAGTCTTTCATGGACTTTTATAGAATTTGATTAAAGATTTTTAAAATCTTTTTAACTTACAAATTCATTATATACCTAGAAAATTACAATATTTTTTACTACCTAATTAACATTTTCGAGAACCATAATGCCCACAAAATTTTCTTGGGTAACGTCACTAGTCACGGCTCAGTTATCCAATTTTGGCGCAAATTAAAGAATAATTTTTTTACATCAATTTCTAAGAACATAACCAAGCCCCTGTTTGAGCCACATTATTTTCTCTTTCTCATTCTTCTACTCATTTTCAACCACACATTCTTTAATAAAATAATATTTTTCATCACATCAATAATTTTATTTTCTTTTTCAACCACATATTCACGATCACATCAACAGTAAAAATGCATTCTTACTCCCAAGCACCAAACTGGGGCCAATTTTTTTCAGGAAATTAACATAAATATCTAAGAACNTTCTTTAATAAAATAATATTTTTCATCACATCAATAATTTTATTTTCTTTTTCAACCACATATTCACGATCACATCAACAGTAAAAATGCATTCTTACTCCCAAGCACCAAACTGGGGCCAATTTTTTTCAGGAAATTAACATAAATATCTAAGAACAAATTGTTCCAAGGATAGATCGATTACATGGAATTCTTTGAAACAATTGCATATAATTTCAATTTAAAAGTAATTATGTACATATAAAATAATCATAAATTGATTACAACAAATGAATTGAAGAGGTATTATAAAATTCTAGAATTAAAAAAAAAAGGCGTTTTTTTTTCTTGCTTTGAAATCTTCACAAATCTCAGAGTATATGAGTGATTTTTTTGTTCAAGATTTGCTATTTATATTTTTACCCCAGTCTCCAAAAGTCCAGTGACTAAAGAATTCTTCAAGTCATTGTCTATTTGAATACCTCAGGATTTATAGAGAATATTAAAAAGTTTCAATTGAATACCCCATGATTTTTAGAGACTTTTTAAAAGTTTATAGAAGTCTCAATTGAATATACCTAAATTTTTAGAGTCAAGTCTCAATTGAATACCCTCAAAAGTCTTTAAAAGTCTCAAATGAATACAAGTTTGGTCCTATATCAAATCTAGGGTCGCAATTAGGAAGAGGGGAAGCCATGGCTGTATTTTTTGCTCTTTCTTCATGTCAGACACGCAATAAGCTTCTAGAAAACTAATTGTAATAGATCACTAGAAAACTAATTAGCTAACAAGCAGTCAAATTGCCTCTGCTTATGACTTCACCAAAATTTGAAGTGGTTTGTGATTGAAAATTTTCCTCTTTTTGCATAAAAATGTTCAAGGTTTGCAATTTGATGTGGGTTCTAAGGTTTCTTGATTTGGGTTCTATGATTTTCAATTTGAAATCCTAATTTTTAGATTCTCAATTTCAAGTAAAACCCTAAATTTAGAGTGAGGTAGGGGGTAGAAGTTGCTGGAGCGATATAGAGGTTAGAGTTGATATTGGCTGAACGAGCAGCATAAGGTCATCGAAAGTCGGAAACAATTGCAAGATTAATCCGAGATCAAACTTGCTCTGGTAACATGTAGAATTTGAGAAATTAATGTAATCTCTTATTCGTTGATATATTAAATATGATTTACAATGATCTATTTATGAATTACATAGGAGAAATAGATAAAAATAAAATAACTAATTGACAACTGTGAAGAAAAATTATCTCCTAAGAAATTCACCTATTTATATAACTAACTTCCCTAAAATATAGCAATGTTTATCCAGATTGATTTGATAGACTTTCCAACACAACTTTTAAACCACTCATTTCATCAACTTCTATCAAAATCTACTAAAAATCTAATTTTAATCCCCACCAAGCATGGACTCAAGATACTTTCCAGAACTTTAAAGTGCCCAATCAGCCATTCCCCTCAAACAGATAGAACCAGAATAAAACTTTTATCAAAAGCTTTGTTAAAAGTAAAACTTACAAGCAACTTTTTAGTTCCAAACATATTTGAATAAGTTACCTTCAAGGAAAAAATTACCCATTTAAAGTAATACTTTGCAGTTAAGATAAGCTAGTTATTTTCATTTTTGGTCTCTAAACAACCATTTTATCTTATAAATAAGTGATATATAACTTTTTCAGCTAGTGAAACATGCTCTTAGTTGTTGTAACATTGGTTAGAAGTCCATGGAGTTTGAAATTAGATCTCGCTTTACACAATCACTTAAATGTATTAAGTGTTTTTTTCAAATGTACCAGTGTTCAGAATGAGTGAAAATCTCTTTTGCAGGTCCAACATTGATCGGCATTCTTCCCTATGCTGGCCTGAAGTTCTACATCTATGAGGAACTAAAGAGGCATGTTCCTGAAGAGCACCAAAAGTCAATTTTGATGCGTCTCTCATGTGGAGCTCTAGCCGGTTTATTTGGGCAGACTTTCACATATCCGTTAGATGTTGTTCGAAGGCAGATGCAGGTATTGCTTTACTTGCATCTGGTTTAGTAATATTTCATTTGATTTTTAAGCTGCGATTGGCATATTCTTTTTTTTACTAATGCTAAAGTATAGTCCTGTTTGAGCCACATTATTTTTTTTCATTCTCATTCTTCTACTCATTTTCAACCACACATTCTTCAATAAAATAATATTTTCCATCACATCAATAATTTTTCCTTCTTTTTCAACCACACATTCTCCATCAATCTACTATTCCAAAATACATTCTTTCAAAATAATGTAGCTCAAACACACTAATCACTTTTAAGTTTCATCAGGTCGAGAATTTGCAGCCTTCATTAAGAGATGGTGCCAGATACAGAAGCACCTTGGAGGGGCTTGTGACCATTGTCCATAATCAAGGTTGGAGACAATTGTTTGCTGGCCTCAGCATTAATTATATCAAGGTATTATCTATGCTCTTTGTTATGCATTAATCCCTAATCCCTTCTCATGAAATTAATAATATATCGAATAAACTTAGAAACAAGCAAAGCAAACATACAAATTCGCAGCAGTCAGTTACGTCCACTTGCAGCTGCAAGTTTTCGCTATAATGGAGAGGAACTGGCATGCTAAAAAATCCTTTATGTAATATGAATATTAGCATTTGTACTCGTGGATAAATGTACATTATGATCTTGCTCCACAGTCCAGCCCACTTCCACCACCAAATGACTCCCATGTGGAATAAGATTAAAGTATGATTAACTATTTAATGATTTTTTTTAAAAGGGACTATTGAGCATCCTGTGCTTAATATGGTTTTGCGTCTTTCATAGTGGTTCCTTGACTAGTTACTAGGCGAGCTACTTCAATATCTCCTCGTCCTGATGTAATGTTAATATTTAGGAGAATTACAATATTAATTCTACAAGCTACATCATGTCAAAGCTTTACTTGGAATCCTTTTTGACTAGGAAGACATAGATTTGTAGTGTTTAGCCCTCAACATGAGACCTATGTGTACATCTCTTCCTTTCATTTATGTGTAGTTTCTAATATTAGCTTATACAAATCTGTTTACTTTTGTTTCCAGATTGTTCCCTCAGTTGCAATTGGTTTTACTGCATATGATATGATGAAGGCTTGGCTTCGTGTACCTCCTCGACAAAAATCAAAAGCAATATCTGCTGCTGCATAAAGAAACGGAGTGGAGATATGGTGAAGATGCACACTGGGATGTCATGGTCATACTTCGTTTCCGTTGTCCAATTCATAAACCAGCAATGATATTCAGATTTTTGTGCAGTTGGCAAAGATTGGTTATATTTGTATTTGATATCAACAAATATATTTCAGCCTCGACTCTTTGTGCTCGACTCATACTTTTAGAGGTCATTCGTAAATTCTCTCCTATTGGAGATCACCTCATATTTCAAAAGGCTACTTGTAAGAGTGTAAGCCCTTACAGTCCAGAGGCAGTTTATAAGTCCTTACCCAGCTGGATATGACAATATCTTAAAAAGTTATCACAATTAGATAATAATTATTATCTGATTATGGAAAAAGAAATTAATTTTATCTGATTTTTGAATTTGAAAAACCTGATTTGAAACTTAAAAAGTGTAGGGTATATATATATATATATTCATTTTTTCCAAGATACAAAAAGGCATTTGGGTATACTTTATATGCCTGTAAGAACAAGGTCATTATAAAATTTCATCTATTTTTCATTAGCCACAATTTTAATATACTATTGTGATATAGTAAGGATATTTTGTTATGTTACGTTGAACTAGATCGAGAAAAGAACTGAAAATTCGATCAAATTCAACATAAAAAAAGAAAGTCAAACAGGACTCAAGCATCCATCAAATGGGAGCACCAAGACTTGGTTAAAACAAGACCCACAAAAATTTGCAATGGATGGCCTTTTAATTGTTAGAAAATTCGTATTGTTGACCTCAAAAAAATGTGCCAACAAAATTTCGATCATCTCCCCTCCACATAGATGTTACGTGCACACTTGAATACCTCGTTAGAAGTAAAGGTCGTCTATTGAGAAAAAGGTCCAGCGACCGCTTACACTCTGATGGTTAAGTAAACGGCCGGACAAAAGAAAAATAAGTGCAAGAGACGAGAAAGGGAATTTAGTTAGAGTTAGAAAATATACCTTTTAATGAAGTGAACACACACACACACACACACATATAAAATGTAAATGTGCCAAGTGGTTAATGAGTAAAGCTCAAGAAGCAATTGTTTAATTAAAATAGGCCCAATCAATAGGATAGTCGATGCCACGTTGGTATATAATGGACCCCTTCCATCTGAGCATGCCATGTAATTTATAAGTGTAACAATAGTCCCCCAAATCTGAGTCATACATTCATGTGTGGGTCTATTTTGAAATATAAGTCATGGTGATGAAGTTTATGTAAAGACGAGACTAAATGTATAAGCAGATGTGATAAGTTGATGTAGAGGCGATGCTATGAATGTAAATAGCAGAGGCGTTGCTTTGAATGTAAGTAGCTATGATGAGCTGAAGTAGAGGTGATACTCAAAACATAAGTTGTAGAGGCAATGCTCTAGATGTATGAGTAATAGAGGTGATGCTATGAATGTAAATAGCAGAGGCGTTGCTTTGAATGTAAGTAGCTATGATGAGCTGAAGTAGAGGTGATACTCAAAACGTAAGTTGTAGAGGCAATGCTTTGGACATAAGCAGTTGACATCCTTACATGGGGGTAGCGCAACCATGTCAAGGGCTTCTTCTAAGTTGTTTGATTCAGCCGTAAAATGCTTCGTCTTCATAGGTATTGAAGTGGGCCTAACTCTCCCCTTACGAAGCGATAAGTAATATAAACTATCTAAAGATAAGTAGATGTGATATAGCTGAAGCAAAAGCAACAATCTAAAAGATAGGCAGCTATAATGCAGCCAATGCAGAGGCATGATGAGCTATCTGAAAATATATATAGTTTTGTTATAGCTAATATAGAGATGTGGCTCTTAGTACATAAGTAGCTTATGATAAGCTAAAGCAGATGCATGATGAGCTCTCTTGAATATAAATGCATTTGTAATGCAACAATTCATATGGTGAGATGTTTCGCAAAGCGAGGAATGAATATCAAGCTAATGAATCATCTCAAACTATCAAAGTCTTATAAGTTAGTCTCAGGTGGACGAGGTCTTACAGATGTGCTTGACGATAGTGAAGGGCGAAGAATAAGCATCTCGTGAAGTGAGAAATAAGCATCTGGCGAGGTAGAGAATAAATATTCCGTGAATAACTCTCGAACTATCGAAGTCTTAGAAGCTGGTCTCGAATATATTAGGTCTTATAGCTAGGTTTGATGATAGTGAGAGTCGACAAAATAAACATCTCGCTAAGTAAAAAATAAGCATTTGACGAGGCGGGAAATAAACATCCAGTGAATAGCTCTTGAACTATCGAAATCTTATTGGTCTCGAATAGAAGAGATCTTATAGTTAGACTCAATGATAGTAAGAGGCGAAGAATAAACATTTCACGAAACTATGAATAAGCATCTGGCGAGGCGGAGAATAAACATCCAGCGAAAAATTTTTGAACTATCGGAATCATATAAACTGGTATTAGATAGACGATGTCTTATAACTAAGCTCGACGATGGTGAAAGGCGAGATATAAACATTTCGCGAAACCAGAAATAAGCATTTGGCTAGACTGGGAATAAACGTTTCGCGAATAGCTCTCGAACTATCAGAATCTTATAAGCTGCCCTCGGATAGACGAGATCTTACAGCTAGGCTCGATGATAGTGAGAGACAAGGAATAAGCATGCGATGTGAGGAATAAACATCTCGTGAATAACTCTCGAACTACCGGAGTCTTATAATTTAGTCTCGGAATGACGATGTTTTATAACTAGGCTGGTGATAGTAAGGATGGCAACGAGGCGGATATGGGACAGATCGACCATTCTCATCCCTGTTCTGTCGGGTATTTTTGTTACCTTACCCTATCCTCATACTCGGTTAAAGCGGGACGGGATGGGATCAATGTGGAGCGGGGTAAGTCGCCCCATTTATTTTTTCTTTTTCTTTTTATTTATTTTATTTTTGGCTTTTATTTTTTTATATATTTAGTCAGTAAATATTATTACTTTTTTACTAAATTGTTAAATATTTTTTATGTTCTCTTTAAAAATGATGATAAATATATTATTTTTGTTTGATAAAAAACTTAAATTAAAAATTAACTTTAAACGGGGCGGGTAACGAGGGCGAGAACTTTGTTTTCCGTACCCGTCCCCACCCCGTTTACTTGATTAAGCGGGGTCCCACGAGTATCGAGTTAAGCGGATTTTTTTACTATCCCTAGACAATAGTGGGAAGCAAGGGATAAGCATCTTGTGAAGCCAAAAATAAATATCTGACGAGGTGGAGAATAAACATCTCACGAATGAGGCCAAGAAATGCTCATTTTACAAGGCCAAACACATCTTTTCAAAGACCGCATCTTCATTTAATCAAGAAATGAGAACTTCAAAATACCGCTTCTTCTTTTATTCAAGGAACGAGGACTTAAAAATGTCGCATCCGATAATAAGAAACCCATGAGCTAAGGCTCGCCTTCATTAATAAGAAAATCACGAGTCAGGTTTCGCTTTCAAAGATGCGAGGTCTTACAAGCTAGCCTCGGACATGTGAGGTCTTAGAGCTTGCCTCGAATAATAGTGATGATGATCAAAATGGCCTTTGAGAGATCCAAGCTAAGCATATTGTTGAACACTTGCGTGCATAGTTGTGATTTTCTGCCCAAGTTGTAATATGCGTCCTCGAGAATTTAATAATTGAAGCACAATTTGCATATCCTCCTTAAAAGGTCATGTCAGACGTATCGTTGGCAGGTCTTCAGATGCAAAGACGAAAATAAATAATTTTGGTCATTAATCCGAGCCTCATCGCCTTAACATTAAAATTTCGACCACTCCTTTCATTACCCCGTGTCAAGCTAAGAATCATTAAATATATAGCAGAAGAAGGGTTCTTCAAAAAAATAGTCCAATTTAATCGACAATTAGTGGCCTCGATTGTTATATTTCAATATGGCCAATTCTCTCTTTCCCTTTCGGGTTTCCATTTATTTCAACTCCGGAGCAGAGCCTGCAAGTCGGCTATGGAGAAACAATTGCAGGAAAAGCAAAGTCATGCTGGCAACCAAATGTATTTATATTCACCATTTAATATCAATTTGGCATTTTGAGCCTAAAATTTCATGTGACTGTAGCTTTTCCAGTGGTTTCAAAGGCTGAAAGCATTCCATGGTTGACACAGGACGTGATAGTCCAAACAAATATCGAAAATAGTTAAAAATACGTTAAACGTGAATTTTAAATAAAGACGTCTAACTTGATTTTTTTTTAAAATCATTTATTTCATTAATATTTATTATTTTTGCGATACAAATTTCTAAATGTAATTTTCATCATTTTATTAGGAAATTTTATATGGAATATGACATCAATTTTTTTTTTTTGAAATTTTATATCCGAAAAAGTCATATCCCATGTAAATTTTCGAATTTAAAATTACGTGAGGTATGATTTTTTTTAACGTAAATTTTGGATTATAAGATTTCTCCCAACTTCTTTAAAAGAATCTTTATTCACCAAGCTTGACTATTCTCCAAATCATTTGAACGAAGTCGGAAGAATAATTTGGCAAATATATCCTGTTCTAGTAACTCCTCCATTTTGTGGAATCAACAGAATCTTCAAAAATGCATCTCATAGCTAAAAACCTCTTTCCGGTGGCCTCTTTTGTTTTCCATGGCCGAAAGTAACCACTTTCCATTGTGGGTTTCAACCATTTGCCGGAAAGTTGTTTTTTTTTTTTTTTTTTT
>CAIGRP010066968.1:0-15533 GCA_903798385.1 Fraxinus cuspidata | reverse complement strand
CAGTGTCTAATTTCCTCATAATAGGATCCCATGCTAGAACTCAAGTACTAAGAAAAGCAATAAGTTTCATACACGATTATAATCAAAACTATCAAACTTTATTTTTCTACAGAACAAAAAGATAGAAGAAAATTTATATATCGAGAGGCATACATACCCACTACTAGATGCTGGAACCAGAGATGAAGATATTTGAGCAGCAGAACTGGAACTTGAGGTTATTGCAGTTGATGAACTTGAAATAGGGACACCTAAAGAAACATTAGCGAGATATTCATCAACCAGCTATAATAGTATTCTCATAAAAACAGGCACTTTCTGATAAAAAGCAGAGAACGATGCATCAAAACTCTACAAGCCTAAATGGTAAAATAAAAAAATTTGAGACTGGGATGTAAACATGTTTTATGAAGTACCAGTGAGATTAAGGGGAATACTAAGAAAGTCTAACAAGCTTTACTGTCAGCATTTTTGGCATATTGTATATGAAGAAAGCCAGTCAAAACACTTTTGCGAAAAGGAGAAGCTTAAAAAGATTAAATTTAAGATGGAACATGCCTGCATTTGTACCATAAGAATGTACATTTGGTTTTGCTTAACTGTTCTTTTCAAGAAAGTAGTTACTTCAGAAAGATTAAGTTTTGTTAGTTAAAAAATGACTTCTAAAAACATTTTTGGCAAAATAAGTAACTTAATCGCTAACTTCGACTTACGCATAACTTGTAAGCACAATCAAACATACTCTTAAGTTGCTTGTGCTAAATATCCGATACTATTTGACACCAATATTATCCATTCTGGCCTATGATAAAACCCATCTCTATATCAAAGTATCAGAAGACATGACACTGTCAATCATCGTCTTCAATGATGTTAACATTGTCCTGTCTAAAATATGGTGGCTTCACATCTTCATAATTAAAATTTTACTTTGGACGACATTCAATATCGAGGTATTAAGTAAATATTCTATTCACCAAGATTCAAAACCTGATGTCTTGCAACCTGGAACAAGGATCATTTTCAATAGGCGAGAATCAAAACAGCTACTTCATCGAAATACCATAGGAATTTCCTTGTAAGATTAAAAGGCACGAATAAGGATATCAATACCTATTCAAGTGCATCAACAATTACAGTCACATACATAATACTTCAAGACCATGATGGTGTATAACCCACCAGAAGATGCTGTAATTACAATCTAGCTAGGACATGTATATTGATTACTAAGAAATTTTGTAATTACTTCAACACGATACTTCAAACTAAGCCATCATAGGTCTTTTTTACCAAGCCCAAGTACTGCATGAAAAAAATTATAGAAGATCACTTCACAGCGAGCTTTCAATTACCATCACGATTGTAGGAAAATCTCTATTACATATAACGAGAAATGTTGTACTATAGCACAGAGGTATGACAAGCATACACCCAAATGCCATAGTAGTCGGCTAAAAACAAAAGGATCCATAATCCATACACAGGTTCTAGTTTCGATTATCCAACACAGGCACTTGAGCTTACTAGAAGAGCTAAGTTACTAGAATCTTGGAGATTTGATAATCAATGTTCTGAGTACCAAAATCAGATTCATATATCAATCTCACCCAATATTAATATATGACTTCAAAGCTTAGTATACAAGATACAACTCAAAAGTATCAAGTTGAAGACATTGCATATTCCAATATATAATAGATTAATTCCGTTTCATGGAAATCAACAGAGCACGTGGACTAAAATAGTTCTTCTGAGTTAATTCATAAAGCGCAGAACAATAACACAAATTATGGATGCATCAGGTATGTAAAATATACCACTTTAAAAGCTACATATATGGCTTTCACATATTCTCTGAACCATTATACATAATAACCAGTGAAGAACGGGACAGGAAAATCTCACCAAAAGAAGGCATAGCAGCAGTTGATTGCAATTGAGATGCTGATGAAGCTGTGGATGTGGGCGTTTTAGTGGAGAAAGAGCTCAGAGTTCCAGCGGAAGTGGCTGGCGTGCTAGTGGTACCGAAACCTGTAAAACCCGACAAAGGAGCAGATGCACTGATAGTAGATGCTGCAGATGCTTCAGAAGAGGCAGGATTCAATCCAGGAAAGGACAAACCAAAACTGGAACTGGTACCAACCAAAGCAGCCGAAGGATGGGTTGCAGCTGGAGAAGAAGCACTGCCAGGTGCAGTGGTTGTAACTGTGGAGAAAAGAGAAGAAGAAGCGGTTCCAATTGCAGGTTTAGAAGCAGGTGCACTGAAAACTGACGGGGCTGAAGATTGAAACCCAGAAGTCCCAAATGAAAAACTTGATGATGATCCAGATGAAGATAAGGATGAAACTGTGCCAGTTGCTGAACTTGTGGTGCTCTTTACAAATGAAAAACCTGAAGATGACGCAGAGCTGGAAGATGTAGGAAAAGAAAATGCTGGCCCAGAAGCAGAGCCAGAGCCAGTAGTAGATGCCGCGGGGAACGAAAATCCAGGGGCAGATGCGACAGAGGCAGAAGAATTGAGGAATGAGAATGCAGGTGCAGAAGAAGCCGGGCTTGAAGCAATGGTAGGCAATGGGAATGCCGGTGCTGCAGAAGTGGAGCTAGAGGGTCCAAACAATGGTGCTGCCGAAGATGACCCTGATATTGATGTGGACACAAACAGACCAGGGGTAGACCCAGAACCAGACACGGATGCGGGTGTAAAGCCAGTGCTTGCTGCAACTCCAGTTGAGAATGGGGATGTCGATGAACCAAATAGGCCAGTGGATGGGGTAGAACCCGATCCAAAAGGGCTGGATGTAGGAGCAGAAGCCAACCCAAACAAGGGACTGGCGGTACTTCCAGTAGAAGCTCCTGAATAGAATCCCAAAGGGCCGGATTTGGAAGCGGAACTCGACTCAAATAAGAGACTAGTGGTAGTTCCAGTAGAAGCCACTATAGAGGATCCAAAAAGGCTGGATGTGGGAGCGGAGACTGACCCCAATAAGGGACTGGTGGTACTTCCATAAGTTCCTGAAGAGGATCCAAAAGGGCCAGGTGTGGGAGCTGTACTTGACGAGAAAATGCCTGAAGAGCCCGGAGCAGGGGACCCGAATAGGGTGGAGGTGCCAAATGGGGAAGGAGGAGGAGCAGGAGATGACGTGCCAGCTGAAGAACTTGAACCCAAGAGGCCTGACGTATGGTTCGCACCAGAAGATGTGGATCCGAAGAGGCTCGTGGTTGTTCCCGAACCACTGGAGGGTAATCCAAACGTACTAGGCATAGTAGAAGTTGCGACAGAGGAAGATCCAATTAAATTTATAACTGGACCCGAACTTGAAGATGAGAATCCGAAAGTGTTTGATGTAGCAGTCGCAGCGGAGGATGAGGATCCGAAAAGGTTAGACACGGGGCCCGAACCGGATGCTAAGGATCCAAATGGGTTAGCAGTGGTTGCCGAACCCGAAGCGGACCCAAAAAGAGAGGCACCACCAAAGGAGGATGAAGCGGCGGTGGTGCTGAAAGATGAAGTTCCAGATGAAGAGGCAGGACTGACGCCGAATAAAGGGGTGGAAGTGAAGCTAGGGTTAGAGATGCCGAAAGTGGACGATGGAGATGCCGGGGCGGAGGAAGATGAGAAGCCCGTGCCCGCCATGGTGGCGGCCGAGCAGAATGTGAGTCCTGTAAGGCGGAGGCGTCGGTGTGATACAAACGTTAAACGGAAAATTGGGAGGAAAAGAGGAGTTTGAATCGAGGGTTTTGAAAATTGAGAATTTTGAGGGTTAAGGGTTTGCACGCTGGACCGGATTGAACCGCTCGTCAATTTTCAAAATAAAAATATGCCCGTGTTTGGTAGGACTAAAATAAAGACATGTTTGATGGAGAAATTGTATTTTAAATAGTAATTTGATAAAAATGTGTAGTTAAACAATAAGAAAAAATTTTGAATTTTTGTGTAATATTATTTTATTAAAAAATGTGTGCTTGAATGTGAGTTTTGAAAAAATGAATTTTTGTAAGAACGTGAATTATAGCTGATATTAATTAAAAATTGATGAAATATGTTATTGAAATGTTGTGAATTTCATGAAATATAAGTTAAAATATTTTGTTGACCAACTTTGATAAAAAATTAAATTTTATTTTTTACCAAACAGGAACTGAGAGCCTCCATCGATTTTCGTCACTAAGGTTCAAAATATTGATATAATAGAAATATCACATGCATCGTAGAAGTAATTTAAACTTGTTATGCCCATGTTTGACAATTTTTAAAATGATTTTTTTTTGTGTGTGTGTGTAAAATGAGTTTTAAAATAATAATTTTTTAAAAAATATATGGTTAAAAAGTAGAAAAATGTTCGAATTTACATGCAAAATATTTGTAAGAATGTGTAATGAAAAATGAGTTTTAGAAAAAATAAATAAATTTTGTTTTAATGGTTGTCAAGGGGCTATGTAAATCTTTATGCTTTGATAAAAATGAATTATTTTTATTTATTTCATTTCATGTTGTCTTATAAGAGAGTCGTGTCATTAGGTGTGAATCGATGATTAAACTTTAATTAGGGCTTCGTCGATGTAAAAAATTTTAGAATGGATTTCGTTAAAAAATATTTTTTTTAGAATGTCTTGTTAAAAAATAGAAATAATTATGGATTCACCTACAAAATTATTGAATATATGTTTGGTTTGGATAAAAAATAAATTTTTTAAAGATTTTGATAAAAGTTTATAAATTGTGAGTTTTATGAAATGTGTGGTTAAAAATGAGTTTTAAAAAATGGAGCCATGTTTGATATAAATTTGTTAAAACATATTTTTTTTTCAAACTCACTTTCAACTACACATCCTCCCATTAAAGCCTATTTTTGGCCCCATCTATTAAAAACTTGATTTTTTTTCTCAAAACTCATTTTCAACTATTTATTTTAAGGCGCCCACAATTTTTATAAATTTTCATAGAATCCACTGTTTTTATAAATTTTCAATCACACATTTCATCAACTTTTATCAATATTTATTAAAAATCTGATTTTTTATCTAAATCTATGAAGGGTGTATTGTTATGATAATAATTTCATTGCTAACGGCAAAATTCAAATTTGTCATGCATGCTTGCGATGACTTGGACCGTGGCAAGCATAACATTGAGGGTGAAATTGATTGCACTTTAGCAGTGTATCATTTATTGTACTATGTATTCGAGTTAACGCGAGTCTATTGCCACATATGAAATGTTAGCATATCGGGTAATTAGTAGGAATTCATTTAAGCTCGTGTTTGATGGTCATTATCTTGAGAAATTGAGTTTTAAATAGTGATTTTCTTAAAAATGCGTGGTTAAAAAGTATAGAAAAATTTCGGGTATACATACAAAAAATTTTATTGTATAAATGTGTAATTGAAAATAAATATGAGAATTAAAGAGTTTTGAAATAAGTATTGTTAAACATGAGCTAAGTATGTAGAAATTTACACTCCAAACACGCATTCGACAGTGTAACAATATTGAGATCAAAAGACTATTTCAATATAAGATCTTCACACATCCCTTCAAGAACACAAAAAATGTTCACATTTAAAGTATGTGAATTATTCATCCGTCATGCTAGTGTTCCTTGATACCAACCTCCCTCCAAAAACATCATGCCTCCTATAAATATTTACCAAACTCAATGCAAATTTCAACCAGAATTTCATCATAACTGAACTTCTTTGGAATTAGCTATGTCGCAAATCAACAACACTATTGTAACTAAGCAATATCCTTCCCCTGGACGTGCACCAACTCCGGGTAAGGCCACCATACTTGCCATTGGAAAGGCCTTCCCGAGACAACTTGTACCTCAAGATCGCTTGGTGGAAGGTTATACTCGAGATACTAAATGCCATGATTTGACCATCAAAGAGAAACTTGAGCGCCTGTGTAAGACAAATTAAGTTTACTAATGCACATGATTACTTTTTTTTTAGTTATATGCAACAATATTTGGATTTCGTTTTGAAATAAGAGTACGACTTGGCATGATGTTTTTTACTCATAGACATACAGTCAGGTCGAAAGAAATCTTAGAAACTACTACATTTTTTGTATTTACTTTTGCAGGCAAAACTACTACTGTAAAAACTAGATATACAGTCATGTCGAAAGAAATCTTAGAAAAATATCCTGAACTTGCTATAGAAGGATCTCCAACAATCAAACAAAGACTTGAAATAGCGAATCTTGCTGTAGTGGAGATGGCAAAGGAAGCAAGCATTTCTTGCCTAAAAGAATGGGGAAGGCCAACTGATGAAATCACCCACATTGTCTACGTTTCCTCGAGTGAGATACGTTTACCTGGCGGCGATCTTTACCTTGCTAGTGAACTTAGCCTTAGAAACGACGTTGGACGTGTAATGCTATACTTCTTAGGTTGCTACGGAGGGATCACAGGCCTTAGAGTCGCCAAGGATATTGCTGAAAACAATCCTGGAAGTCGAGTTTTGCTAACGACGTCAGAAACAACCATTCTTGGTTTTCGACCTCCAAGCAAAAACCGTCCTTACGACTTAGTTGGAGCAGCCCTTTTTGGAGATGGTGCAGCAGCTGTCATTATTGGCGCTGATCCAATACTAGGCAGAGAGTTTCCATTTATGGAATTGAATCATGCAATTCAGCAATTCTTACCCGGAACCCAAAATGTGATTGACGGACGCCTTTCTGAAGAGGGCATAAATTTCAAGCTAGGCAGGGACTTGCCTCAGAAGATTGAAGACAACATTGAGGAATTCTGCAAAAAACTCATGGCGAAAGCAGATTTGAAGGAATATAATGATCTGTTTTGGGCTGTGCATCCCGGAGGACCGGCTATCCTAAACCGACTGGAACGTATCCTTAGTCTGAAAAAAGGAAAACTGGAATGCAGCAGGAGGGCGTTGATGGATTTTGGGAATGTTAGCAGTAACACTATATTTTATGTGATGGAATATATGAGGGAGGAGTTGAAGAAAGAAAATGGAGAGGAATGGGGTCTGGCTTTGGCATTTGGACCTGGCATAACATTTGAAGGCATCCTCATTCGAAGCCTGTAATGGCATTTGGAGAGAGGTCGTGACAATTTTTTTTATTTATTTACCGAGAAAATATGCGTTTGAACTTTGAATTGAAGCAAGTAATAATCGAATAAAAATCAAGAAAATATGTGTTTCAACTCATTGGTTTTTAACTCACTTTAATACCTCCAAGAATTAATGATAGAACAATTTTATTAATTTGATATTTGTCTTTGATGCTTCCTCGAGTGTGTACTGTGAGTCTATGTCCCTGTTTAAGCTCTATTTTTTGGGAATAAATTTTGTAAAAAAAGTTATTTTTTGGAGGAGATGTGGTTAAAATGTTGAAAAAAGTTTTTGACTTTACGTGCAAAACTATTTTATTGAGAGAGTATATGATTGAAAATGAATTTGAAGAAAAATGAATTTTAAATAATGTGGCTCGAGCAGGGCTTCATTAGATTTTTTTTATTTTTTTATAAATTCCTATGCAAGCACATTTTAAATGGGTGTAAAACGAAATTAAAGTGATATAAATTGATACGACTTGTTTAATTAAGTTGCGTGACAATTATTAAAATTATGCACAGTTACACATGCGTGATTCTTATATAACATATTTGGAAGTTGGAACAACATAAAAGTTACTTCTCTAAATTGTATGAACATTGTGCATGCGCATATCAAAATAAGCTAGAAAGAAAGTTACTTAAAAATAAGTTTACCTTTTCTTTTATACTTGGCCAAACATGCTCTAAGTAACCTACTATGTTTAGCCCTCATTTGAAAATTTGCCAAAGCTTCAAGTTTGTGGGAAAGATTATTTTAAGTGAAAATTGATTTTTTTAATTATTATTTTTAAAGAATTTGTGGTTAAAATTAAGAAAAAAATATGATAAATATTTTCACGAGAGTTGCTTGACAAATTTCATCATCGAGGATTTCTACCGTGGAACTATAGTAAAAGGTTATTGACCAGTTTATTGATTTTTAAAAGTCGAGACTCACAACAACTTGGTGACCAAATACAATTTTCTCCAATATTTACTTTTCCCTCTTTTTCTTTTTATTAATATCGAGGTTTTATAAATTTTTATGTGTGTTATCAATTGAGATTTTAATGGATTTCGATCAAATTTATAAAAATTTAAGTATCCTTAATAACTTGTGTATTTTTAAGAATTTCATTAATAAATAGATTCAATAGATTCGAATGGATTTCAACTTTAAAATACAAATAACAAATATTTTTGAAATTTCACAAAATTTAATGAGATTCTTGTGAATTATATGAAAATTTATTCAAAATCACATAATTCATCAGGATTTATAATCTTTCAATTTGAAAACACAAATTACAAATTCTTTTGAAATTCCACGATTATTAATAAGATTCTTATGAATTATGCGAAAAATTATGTAAATTCACGTGATTCATTAGAATGTATAATCTTTTAAAATCCAATAAAATATCAGTTGATGACAACTCATTCATCTTTCGAAAAGTACAACGCGTTTGAGTTATATCCCTTTTCAATGGTTAAACAAATAAAAACCGTTAAATTAAATATTAACTTGTTGTATATTAATTTTTTTAAGATAAACACGATACATGTAAGTTACTTAACATATTTTTTCAACCGTCAACCAAACAAACATAATTACATCGAAATTAACTGACTATAAATTTCAAGTTTTTACGATAACCACAACACATACAAGTCACTTAGGGTTGTTCTCTTCATGTTTCAATTTTGTGTGTTTTAATTTTGAATTTATTTTGTATTTTGAATATCCATTTTTAGATTGTTGTAAACGTGTTTTTTTTTTTGCCATTTTTAAAAATCGTTCTGAAAAATAAAAAAATCTCAAAATTCAAATTATAACTGAAAACACCAAAAACGATAAATTTGTCATTTTGAGTTTTCTTTGTAAATTTTAAATTTGTTTTCAAAAAGCGTTTTCGAAAATAGGAAAGAGAACGCGTTTTCACTATTTTGAAAAATCGAAAACGGCAAAGAGAACATGTCCATGACTTTTTAACTATTGGACAAAAAAATCATTAGATAAAATATTATTTTATTATAAATTGCAATTTTTAAGAGAATATATGATGCGTGTATGTTACTTGCGCTTTTCTACTATTGAACGACTAAAAATAATTAAATTAAATATTAAGTTTTCAGGATAAATACAACACGCACTACCATAAACATTATATTGGTGACTAAATTACAATTTTTCCAATATATCTTTCTATATCTCCCTCTTTTTCATCATCAAGGTTTTATATATTTTTCTCTCATAAAGTACGATATGTAAGTTATAACGGTTGAACAAAATAAAAAACATGCAGATCGAATATTAACTTGTATAAACTTAAAGATTTTGAGACAGTACAACACATGTAAGTTACTTATTGTTTCAACTGTCGACCAAGCAAAAAGTCAACATATTGAAATTAAGATAAGCACAACACGTGTAAGTCGCTTGCATTTTCAACCGTTGTAAAAAAAAAAAAAATTGCAGTTTTTAAGAGAAGTATGACTCGTGTATGTTACTTGCCTTTTCAATTATCGAGCAAACTAAAATCGTTAGATCGAATATAACTGGCTATAAATCTATAGCATTCATGATAAGTACAATACGGACAAGTTTTTGTCTTTTCAACTGTCCAACAGACAAAATCCGTTAGATCGAATATTAAGTTACTATAAACTTGAAGTTTCCAAGATAAAATACAACACGGGTATATATAACTCTCCATCCGTGAAGATGTTGCTCTAAATTTAATTCTTAAGATTTATGGAATATGGATTATTTCAACACAAAAATCAGGTTCAATCTGCTGGCGTGGCACTCCGATTATTGTAACAATCCCGTTCTGGATTACCTACAGCTGCCACTGCCAGTAGACGAGCAAGCCTGAAATGACTAAATCACCCTCGTAAGATTTCTCAAATGTCCACCTTTTTCCATTAATTATTTCCTCAATCGAAAAAATTCTACCTCTCCAACCATGCTGTATACAGAGGAGCTCGTGTCTGCGTGTGCGCGTCTGTGCGTGTAAGAGAGAGTTCTTTCAGCCTGTTCTTCAGTTTACAGGGAAAACGAAGAGATAAAAATCAAAGATTGATTACAAATTGACTCCATTGTAACCCAGATTCCGTGCCAGTATAAAACTGTACAATTCTCTTAATTTTTCCTGAATTAAATTTTACTTCAAGAAAAATCCAATTTTTATATACAGATTATTTAACGTGTATGGGTGTGTAACATTGAGAATTTGTTAGAGTATATTGGCTGCGAAATTTTATGTGGGTTTAGAGAATAATTGGTAGTTCTAGGGTTTTGTTTTGAGAGGGCGGGTTACCGATGGGGAGCACAGGTGAAGCTGGCAGAAAGCGACGTCATTTTAGCTCTTTATCACCCAGTGACGCTACTGTGAAGAAACATTCCCTTGTGCCCTTATCCGAGGATAAAAAGGTGAAATTTTTACTCAATTTATTTATCTTTAATTCATCAAGATTTATATCTTCCCTAACCATGATGTGTAGAATGGGTCTATGATTGGCTCCAATATTTCTTTCCCATAGTTATTTGCACGGGTAGCTAGTTTCTGAACTGGGTATATTTTCTATCCTGAAGGCTTGGCCTGGTCTGAAGGTAGATCTTGTAGAAAAGGGAATTGGGGAGGTAACTTATAGGCACGAAAAGATATGTCACGATGATATCATCTTTGACTGTACAACTCCCCATGGTGTAGATCCCGCGTTCAAAATAGCCAGATTTCAGCCATTTGCCGCTATTCTACAATTTCTTCTTTCAGTATTATATTCCTATCCTTGTTAAATTGCATTAACTACCTAAAGTGATCGCTAGCTCTAATGGAAGGAGTTGGTCGTGACTCATGGCAAGGCAACACCTGTGCCATTGAAATGATTCGAGCTCGGGGGTCTTAAAAAAGGTTTGCGTAGGGAGTTCTCTTAAGAATGGAGAAGAGGAATAGATTGTTATCCATTTTACATTAATAGAAGTCTTGGATCCTATACCAAGATGGCCTAAAATAATGCAATATTCATCATGTTTTTTAATCATGGATTAACTTTTTCTTATTTTGATTCTTTAGGGTTCCTGTTACATACTAATATATTTTCCACGGTTGCAATAAGAGTTATTCTGTTTTCATTATTTAAATCTTTGAGCTAGTGGGATATATGATATGTGTTTTTATTCACCACGTCTTGTCCGAAGGAATCTTGATTTATGGTGCGCAATAAATTTGGATTACGCACTCATGAATATATATTACATTGAGGAATAGTCCGAAGGAATCTTGATTTGAGGTGCGTAATATTTGGATTACTCGTACTCATGAATATACATTACAGCGAGGAATACTGTTTTCAGAAGCGAAAATTTATGGAGAATTAGAACTATATGCTAGAAACCAAAATTTTATCTTTAGAATTCTAGAAATATTGAGACGAAATTCTGAATAGGACATTTGGAGATGCTCTGAGCAATGCAGATAATGAATTCTCTGTTTATGCTTGACTTATTGGTTCTCACTTTGTTTGCTTTGCATATATTGAACGCGATAATGTACCTTTTGTTCTAAGCTTGGGTCATAAGCAGGTCCATCTTACCACTGAGCTTCCTGGGAATCTGGAATCTGAGAATTTGCTTGACCCAGGATATTACCTGATGTGAAATTTCTCCCTTTTTGGCCTCTTTAGCAGGCTCTTGCGACACTCTACTTCCTCAAAAGAACATAAAAAATTTCAAAACTTGGCCAGTCATGACTACCAATGCTCTTACCTGTGGCCATTCTGTTCAGCAATGGTGCTTTCAATCAAACAATATTTCCAGACAAAGGGCATAGGTTCCTTAAGCCCTTTGTCTTGTAATATTATATAGTCTTACATTTATTAACTCTTGCATTCATGAACACTGAGTTATCCGTGTTCTCCGGAACACTTGGCATGAACGTTTGGAAGAGAGAGTTTTCCATGAGTATAATGTGAAATTGCAAATAATCAAGTTAACATCAATTATAGTCTAGCACTAATTTGGTGATATGTTTGATTATAGCACTTTTCTTATTTACTGTGTAGCAACATATTTCTTTTGCTAGAGTTTGGCTGAAACTGTTGACGCTAGCTGGTGAGCTAGTTGATAACAACAGACACGTGTGATAGAAGATATTTATAAATTAGACAATATAAAAGAGTTAATATCACTGGCATCAACACGGACCCATGTAAGTTGTTATTATAACTGAGAAATAAAGAAGTGGGTAACTTTGTATGAAATATCATTCAGGGAGCACATTTCACGGCATTATGTGGCCATGTTTGTGTTAGTCTTTTTGCAGCCCTAATTTTCACAATCAGTTCTCTTTGTTTCTTATTTTTCTTTTTCTTTTTGTCTTTTATTCCTTTCTTTTGAGCATCCCACTTGTTTGATTTTATTTACTAAGATATTATTTTCTTCGATTTTATGTTTTCTCTTTCTCTTGTACTGAAAGAATTCCGAAAAAGCACAGTCCCACCCCTCCCCCGCTGCAGAAAAAGGGAAAAAATAATTCATTTAACTCTATAATTAGTTTGGCTGATTACCAATATACACAGCATTCATATTACCTAAAAATGAGAACTTCTCTGAATGATAAGCTGGAGTGTCAAAGTTACTTTTGATGTACTCAGCTAAATGTGGAGGATAAAAAGTCTTTATTTTGTTGTAATGCTTTCAACACATTTAATCCATCTCGATTTGCGCTGACATTTGGATGGATTTTGTAGCTCACTGGCTCAGATTGTTAATATATTTTTCAGTTTCTTTTGAAGCTGCACTTTGACTCTTTTTTAACAAAAATGTTATTTGTGGTACCTTTGTAGGCATATTTGTGTTACAGCTTTGATATGTATGGTTTTCCTTCAATAGATGTATACCATAATTAATGCATATTTCAGAGGGTACGATGAATAAATCATTGTATGGTGACTAGTAGCATTAAATCGTTTAAGAAGGCAAGTGTCCTTTTCTAGAGTTCTATACAATGATTGCTGAAGAAAATTATTATGTCATCTTCATGTGTGCTTGACAAGTTTCCCTTGCATATTGAACTTTAATCAATACAAGCTGCTAGTGTACCAAATTTCAGGATGCTTTTACATATTCACTTGTTATTAGGTTTTAATGCTACTTGACGAGCAATTGATGTGGTAAACATATCTTCTGTACAGAGGGAAGAAATTTATCCTGAAAGGATTTGCCCACTTGGTTTAGCTGTAAACTTTCTATCAAACAGTGACCCTCCATCATTTTTGGTGTTTGTTCACATGAAAGTATTACTTAGGCTAAATTTGGACTTTTCCTATTATATTTGAGTAAGTTGTTACATCATTTCCTTAAAATTTAAATTTTCTGTTGCTGTAGCTCGATGCAGCAGTGCTTCAATTTCAAAATCAGAAACTTACCCAGAAGTTAGAAGCTCAAAAGGTTGAGATCCGTGCTCTGCAGTACAAATTTTGTCAATTAAAGGAGAAACAACAGTCACATGAGAAGTCTTTGGCTGTGGTTAATAATTCATGGGAAGAGGTATTTACTTTTGACGTGAATATTTTTTTCGATATTATTCTTTTGCTTTTGCTTATAGACAGTGTTCTGGGCCTAATGATTGTAATCTTGGTTCCACTTTTATACCAGCTGGTTGATGACTTGGAATCACGTTCTACTCACATAAAAGACTTGGTGACAAGTGGACGAGGTTTTGAACATCAAATTGTCAAAGGTGGTGAGAGATGCCTTGACTTACACAGAATCTTCCCCCTTATTTATTTTCTATCCTGATCCCTCTTAGTTAAGATAAAGTAGTTGTAATCCCAATCATGCATAGGCACATTTTTAATTTAACACATGTCCTACGTATGGTAATTTATCTATCTCATGTATTCACCTAACGTGCCGATATGTGGCTGATGACATTTTTTAATTGTACGAATTTGACCATGTACCAATGTTAAATAGTTTTCCCTTGTGTTCGGCAAATTGATAACACCCGCATCTTTGTTTTATCCATCAGGATCTATTTCTTTGTCTCTATCATTCTTCCACTTCATTTCATATTTTTACTTCAGGATGATGCAAGATCTGAGTTTTAACTCTTAAAACCTGAGTTCGATGTTAAATAAGATCAGTCTACTTGATATTTCTTTGTATGATAGACATGGCATGCTATCTTCATTTTTCATATTGATTTCGATTGATGATTACTGATTTAAGTTTCCTTGAATTTTTGATTTTTATTAGCGTGTAATGATTGAACAACATACAAAACGTGTTTCTAACGTTTAGTTAAGTGCAATTAGTTTCCTGTGCTTGGTTTATATTGGTTCCCAAAAACGATCCCTCTTCAGGCCAGGATACGTGTTCAGTTTTTGAGATAGGTAAGTGTTAGATACTGACGTTTCATGTTCTTTCTTTCTTTCTTTTTTTAATCCATATCCAGCATTTCCTCTGCTGTACCTCAGCACACATCTTTTAGCCTTTTCTTTATCTTTATTCGCCTCCACCTCTTCATTATATAAAATCCAGTTTGTCTATTAATGTTTTGTCCTGATGTGGACTTGTAAATTTTACTCGAGAAAGGAAAGTGGCGAATATCATGGTAAAATTGAATGCAATCTTTAGGATTTTTTATATAGCAGCCTACTCCATAATTAGAATTTTTTTACTGCCCTGTCTACTGGTAATTACCTACCTAATATTTTATTCTCCTTCAATATTTGTTCTTAGATGTTTGCAACAGCAAGCATCTTTATGCTACAGNACTGCCCTGTCTACTGGTAATTACCTACCTAATATTTTATTCTCCTTCAATATTTGTTCTTAGATGTTTGCAACAGCAAGCATCTTTATGCTACAGTAGTGTTTCACCAATTGATTTTCGGAATTTATTCTTGCATATAATTAGAATCTGCTCTCTCTCTCTCTCTCTATATATATATATATATATTATCAAGCATAGCCAAACCTACTCTCTATATGATAGCCTAGTCCCTCCGAAAAAGTCGAAGTACAAGTTGGAAGCAAGTGGCTTACGTCTTTGTCTTTAGGTTTAGGGCTTCCACTTCAAGTTTCCTAGTCTTCAATAGTTTGGTGAAGCAAAGTCAGCGCAATTTTACGTGCTATATATATAGTTTAAGAAGAAGGAAAAGAGACTGAAACTGAGAAAATCCCCTATCTCCATAAAAAATTATTTGTTTGGCATTTGATTTAATCCTACTAAAATTTTATGCTTATTGTCTTTACCAATCTTCTAAATCACATCTTTTCTACGCCTTTTCATAAGTTCCTCTCTAATATCTACTCTGGTATAGTTCTGCAGTGGTAATGCTATTACTGTGAGATTCCTGAGTTATTTAACCTCATAAACTGCTTAATCGAGTAGATAGCAAGTTGTGAGACAGATGACTCTCCTGCATTTTTTTCATTTTGAACCACTTTGA